>PVJN01043668.1:0-17687 GCA_004026805.1 Lasiurus borealis | reverse complement strand
ATCCCCTGCGGACCCCTCCACACTCCCGTCATACTGATGATCGAGTCTGAAATCTGGGCGTGTGCCCTGGACCTGGAGTCAAACCCTGACCTCCTGGTTCATAGGTCGATGCTCAACCACTGAGCCACACTGGCCAGGGCTGAACCCCATTTTCATGGGAGGCATTTGAAGCTCAGGGAGTGAAATGTCCCGTAGACACAGATTGGACCCAGATTCCTTCCCACCCGCTCCGTTCCTTCCCTCTGGGTCCCCATATCCAGGTGCATTTGGGACATAGGTCAACGAGGCCACTGGCGTTTCCCAATGGATGGCTCAGGGCCAAGCTTCCAGGCCTGACTCCGTGACATACTGTCTCCGTGTTTTAGGCAACACCGCTTCCGGTCTCTCCCATCTACAAAACGGGCACATTTTGACTCAAAGGTCTCCTGCCTCTGGCGGTGTTTGGGGCAGAGCTGGGCAGACCATCCCCCAGCTCGGGGCAAGTAGAGCATCTGTCTGGGTGGTGAAAGCCAGTTCTGCCACGTTTTACCGTGAACACTGGGGAAAAAGTCAGGTGACCTACCTCTCCGTTTTCATCAGAGGACAGTGATATCTGCCTCACGGAATTGTTATCTTCTCTGATAAAGAGGGGATATGCTAACTGATGGCCACGCCCTCACAAAGATGGTGGCAGCCACAACCAATTAGGAGGGAACATGCTAATTGGCTACCATGCTCTCAAAGATGGCGGTGCCCAGTTCCCTCAGCCCCGATGGAGCAGTAGGCACGCCTTCCTCCGGAGTCTCCAAGTCCCCGCAGGCCCCCCAGCTGCCCAGGGCTGGCCCAAGCCACAGGCAAACTTCAGATGGGGGCTGTACAGCCAACATCCAAGCACAGGCAAGCTCAGATGGTGGCTGCCCAGCCCCCCAGGACCTCCCGAGGCTCGGGAAACCAGAGTCATTGAGGCTTGCACTGCCGGCAGTGGCAGCAGCAGAGGTGTGCTGGGGCAGCGCCTTCCCCTGATTTCCAGGTCGCCTCCCGCCCTTGAGTGCTCCTGGATTGTGAGAGGGGGCAGGCCAGGCTGAGGGACACCCCCCCCCCCGCCTCCAGCGCATGAATTTTCATGCACCAAGCCTCCAGTTAATAATAATACTAGGAGATATTTCTGAGTACTTTCTAGATGTT
The DNA here is from genome assembly GCA_004026805.1 of Lasiurus borealis. NCBI lineage: Eukaryota > Metazoa > Chordata > Mammalia > Chiroptera > Vespertilionidae > Lasiurus > Lasiurus borealis. The sequence goes on along the minus strand of PVJN01043668.1, from coordinate 16,523 downwards.
ACGGGGGTGTTGACATGTTTCCAAGTATTCATTCATTTAGTGCTCCTGACAACTCCATGAGGTTTAAGGATGATTATTATCCCCACTTTACAAATGAGGAAACAGAGTCAAGAAACGGAGGCTTGAGGTTACGCAACTAGAAAAAGGATCTGAGATGCACAGAGACCCTCAGAAAATGGAAACCCTTTTTCTGGGCAGGACTCCAGCCAGGCTCTGGTTAAACCAAGCTGGTTTAGGGCCTTTTTTTTTTCCCCTTTATTTTTTTTCTCTATTACATCCCTCGAAATGTATCGCAGCCAACAACAACAACAAAAATGAATCAGCTATGTGCTTCCCTCAAAGCAAGCAAAAGTCACAACCCCAAACCGTAGAACTTAAGGCGTAGCTTCCAAAACTGGTGCAACACAAATGGACAGGCGTGTGTCCAGAGCCGGCTCCCATCCCCCGGAGCCGTGAGCAGGACACGTTTCCCTGAGAGTGACGGACGCAGGTCATAGGCGTCACCCAGGACCCAGGGACCATGACCAAGTCACCTGGAGGGCGGGCAGGCGGTGGCCCTGGAGACACTCGATTTGACACCATGCAGGGATGGCGGTGGAGGTGGAGGTGCGCCTCGGCTTTCCATGAGATACGGCCCCTCCCCTTGAAGGCAAGCACGTCCCTCTCTCAGTATCTCCCGCTGCCCAGGCTGGGGGCCGTTCGGTGACAGTCTCCTCTGAAACGTCGGAAGAGATGAAAGATGGAAATAATAAGACGCTCGGAGACCGGCTGAAATCCGAATTCACGGGGAGCCGCCGCCAACCGGGGCGGGCCCTCCCTGCGTTCCCCACCACTCCCCGCCGCCCTCGCCGTTTATTTGTCTCTTCGGCCCGTGCTCGATAAATAAGCCGGGCGCACAATTAGACACCCCCTAACAGCAGCCGAGTTTGATTAAATCCTCTAATTGCGCCGCGCAGGCGGGGAGGGTGCTGGGAGCGCCAGCCTCCGGTGCAAAACTTCAATTACCATCCAAAGGGGAAGCGCTCGGAACCGATAACGCGCTTCCCGGGTGAGAGCGGCCTTTTCTCAATCACGTCCCCGGGGTGGGCGAGAGGCTGGTCTGTTTGCTTGTCGTCCGTGGATCGATGTGTCTCCCCCCACCCCCCGCTCCCCCCACTCCCTTCCCCTAGGGACCTTCTCTCTCCTCTGGGGAGACCCTCTGCCAGGGGCCAGCTTGGCTACCTTCCTCACCAGAGATGAGAGGCCCTAGGGTGGGAGGACTGCGTCTGGAAGTTTCTTGGAGGCGAGGAAGAGCAAAGACAGAGGGAGACACGAGTGGGTCTGTCTGGAGCAGCTCGGGGTCGATGGTGGAGGTGAGAGTCCACTCGGCGGTGGGTGAGTGAGGGGCAGGGAGGAGGATGGGAAGATGGTCAGAGCGCTGCGGCTGTCAAACACCAAAGGTGGCTCCCTCTTCTGGGGAAATGGGCGCTCCTTCCCGGGGCTGGGTGGGTGGGGGGCTTGGTTCCAATGTCACCTCCGCCAGGAAGCCTTCCCTGCCCCTCTCCGCACCCCCAGTGTCCTCTAAGCGCAGCCCATTCTGCATTTGAGCGATCACTGCTCAGACCCCCTCCATCCCCTCCCCTGCGCCCTCGGGAGCCCCTTGGGTCAGAGCCCGCCTTGGGGTTTCCCGGGTCTGGCTTGTTTGTCCCCAGGGGTGGGCCGGTGATACTTGGAGTACAGAACAGGCAGCAGAGGGGTGACGTGTGCTGAGACCACCTCAGTGCCAGGTGAGCTACAGGGGCTGTGCGTGTCCCACTCACCTTCCTCTTGTCCACTGTCCCAGGGCAAAGAGACCCCCCGGGGTGTTTCCAGAGAGAGTGAACTTAGTGCTGGGCGCCCGTGGGTCCGGGCGGAACAAGGGGTGGACTGTCTCAGATGCCGGGGCCACTACCAAATCCCATGGCAGGGCAGGGACACTCCTTTCTCAGGAGCGTGGGTGAGGTCTCTCTGGACATGGCCCTGAGAAGCCGAGAGAAGCTTCCTCAACCCGCCTCCTACAGGGGGGTGTCTGGTTCATGCCAGGGCACAAAAGCGGGCCCCTTGGCCTGCACTGGGCCACCTCCGGAGGTCCAGCCGACACTCAGAGCTCTGCTGGCATTGGCTGCAGCTCACGGCCCCTCTCTCCCCCCCATTTTTCTCTGCCCAGCCTTGCTTCCCTCAGCTTTCCCCCCCTCTCCTGATGCATCAATGCATCGCTCTCAGGAGCATCCCCAGTCAACCTCCCACTGACAGCTCTTGGCGCCTCCCTCCCTCTCCCAGTGGGGGTGGGGCCTGGATCTCTGCACACACCCATCAGGTCTGGGGCTCATGCCCCTTCTTCTCCTTCTTGACTTCATCTCCAAATACGAGGTCCCTGCTCCCCAAGAGGGCCCTGCCCACTGTCCCCAGACTCCCTGAGGTGGCCGTGTCATTCCGGACCCGCCTGCGGGCACCGCCTCTCCTCTGGGCACGCTCCCACCGCCTCTGTTACTTTTCAAGAGTCCTGGGCCCCCACCATCCTGCCCGGTCGTCCAGCCGCCAAACAAGTCCTGGTCTCGCAGGATGGACAGAAGAGGAGGGGAGGCGGCCCGCGCTGATGGAGACTGCGCTGGGCAGGGCCAGCCCGCCCAGTCACTCAGTCATCAGGTGCCCCAAAGCCGCAGCACTGCTGCCTGGGATTGGAGAGAGGGAGGTGGGGTGTGGGGGCGGGGAGGTGTGGGAGGTGGCCTGGGTGCCCCCTTCAGGCAGACCTCCGAGTGGTCTGTGTCCGTGGGTTGCGTGAGCTTCTGTGCGCACCACCGTCCACCCTGAGCTGCAGGGCTAACGGTGGGGACGCCAGGCCACAGGGCTGAGGCCTGCAGTTGGTGAAGCCCCGAATGCGGTTTCTCTAAAGGGCACCCCTGTGCTCAGGACCGCCCCCCCCTGGTGCTGGATGTGTTTACATGAACCCCATCGAAGTGCTCTGTTGCTATCTCAGTGGCCACCGGTCGCGGTTTGGCTCCGGCTCCGGGAGCGGAAGGATGGCTCACGCTCTGTGAACCCCGAGAGGCCCGCCGCGCGCCCTCAGATGTCCTTCCCTCAGGCAGACGCCCCGTGTCCTGGGGAGAGTCTACGCTGACCCGGAGCGGGGTCTCCCGGCCTCGCAGTGTCCACGCTCCCCTTTCCTGAGAAGGAAGGGTCGTGTGCAGGAAGAAGATGGTTTTCCTCCCACCTGTGCACGGTGAGAAGAGAGCACAGGCCGCACGAGAGGTGCCCCACTTGTGGCTTTGCTGCAAAGGCCTCTGGGAAGCGGGCTCCTGGCGGCGCGGTTCTGGCGACCACATCCTGGGCCTGACGGAGGGGGTGGCCCGGCAGCAGGCGGGCTCCCTCTGATCGGAAGGCAGGACGGCTGCTGGCCGCGGAGGGAGGGGAGGGCGCAGGCGGGGCCGGAGGGGGGCAGGTCGCTAGCACTTTCCAGCTTCCGGGGTTCTCACACCCGCTCTCACCCCAGAGAGGCGGCCCCAGCTGGCGGGGGGGACTCCGGCCGCACGCCCTTCCCCTACGACCTCCTCAGTGGCTGGCGCTCACTGCCTGTCACCCCAGGGAGGTGAGGATGCTCCGAATAGAACTGCAGCGAATGTGACCCGGAGGGCTTGGGCCGGGACCCAGTCCTCCCCTCCACCGAACCTGCTGCCCTGCCGACACGTGGCCACGTGGCCCGGGACAGAGCCTCCACGGGAATCGGGTTCCGCGCCCGGCAGGCCGCTCTGAGCTGTGGTTCTCTGCGGGGCGCCGGGCAGTGGGGCGGGGGGACTGGTGAGAAGAAGCACGCGGGTGCTCAGCCCGCTGCCAGCCACGCAGCGCGGCGCTGAGTTTAATTACCGCCGGGGGCAGGGGGCCGCCTCTTCCCTGCGCCCTGGCTGGCGGCCACGGGCAGCGAACCAGCCCCTGGCTGTCCTGGAGGCTTCTCACAGGCGAGGGGCATGGAGACAGGGACGTGGGAAGAGGAAGTGACGCGCCAGGTGGGGAGCAGGCCCGTCTGGGTCCGGACCTGGGAGAGAGGGGCCGTGGGATGCAGGGACCCAGCAGACCTGCTGCCGAGAGGCCGACGTGGAGATGGAGACAGCGAGGTGAACTGGCCGAGGTCCTTTGGAGAGGCGAGCTCCAGGTCTAAGCTGGCACTTCTACAGCCCTGCTGTGCACGCACGCACGCACGTGTGCATGCATGTGCGCACGCCCACACATGTGCACATGTGCGTGCCCACACACATGGGTCAGCGCACATGCCTGTGCATGTGTGCCAGTGTGTGTATTCATGCCTGTGCATGTGTGCCAGTGTGAGTGTGCATGCCTGTGCGTGTGTACCAGTATGCGTGTATGCATGCCTGTGCATGTGTGCCAGTGTGTGTGTATTCATACCTGTGCATGTGTGCCAGTGTGTGTGCGCGTGCATACCTGTGTGCATGTGCCTGTGTGCCTGTGTGTGTACATGTGTGTGGCACATGCATTCCCAGGCAGGCAGAGAGAGGTGCAGTTGAGCCTGTGTGGTAAGACCCTCAGGCTGCTCCTTTACGTGGACTCTGACTCCACACGGTTCTCCCTTCGTCTTTTCTCTCGTGCCCTGAGCGACCAGTCTGCCCAGCCACTCCTTTCCCAGGCGGCAGCACCCAGTCTGCGGCTGGGAGATGTCACCCACTTAGGAAGGATGGGGCCCACCTGTGTGTGGGGCTCACGGAGCTGAGAGCTGGGAGCTCCCCCAGGGACTGCCCCGCCCACACCCCATGGTCACCAATGAGGACACCGGGGCACGCCGAGGACAAGGGAGTTACCAAGAGGCTCATAGCTTGTTGGCAGCAGAGGTGAGCTCTGAACCCAGTGTTTGCTTCCTAACAGACGTGTGTCTTTTTGTCTGTTAATCCTCGCCTAAGGATGTCTTTCCATTGCTTTTTAGAAAGGGTAGGAGGGAGGGGGACAGACACCCACAGAGAGAAACATCGATGTGAGAGAGACACATTGATTGGTTGCCTCCCACGGGCAAGGAATCAAGCCTGCAGCTGAGGTCTGTGCCCTTGGCTGGACTCAACTCTGGAACACTCCAGTCTGCCGGCCAGCGCTCTCTCCACTGAGCTGAACCAGCTAGGGCTGTTTTTTTAAATCTGAAAAAAAGAATAGTTACAATCACCATATATGCCTGTCACTCAAAATTAACCCTTTACCATTTTTAATATTTCTTTCTTTCTTTGTCTCTTTGTCTCTTTCTCTCTCTCTTTCTTTATTATCCCAACTTGAGCATATGTTTTCATTGATTCTAGAGAAAGAGGAAGCGAGAAGAGGGAGGGAGAGAGAGAAAGAGAGAGAGAGAGAGAGAGAGAGAGAGAGAGAGAGAGAGAGAGAGTGTCATTGATGTGAGAGGGAAACATTGTTTGATTGCCCGCTGTACATGCCCAGACTGGGGACCGAACCCACAACTTAAGCCAGTGCTCTGACTGGGAATCAAGCCCACACGCCTTTGATGCCCACATGATGCTTCGGCTACTGAGCCCCTGGTCAGGGCACGTGTGTTATGTTTTATGTTTTGAGATGAAGCATTCTGCAAGTAATAGATGAGTAAGTTCCCTGGACACGAAACACTACCGGCTCTGCCTAGAGAAACAAACCCACATCTGCTCCTGTGACCCCTCTTCCCAGCCCCACCACCCCTTCCTTTTTCATAGAAAGAGCTCGCTCTGAGCTGATGTCCTTCCTTCTGAGCCACTTACACCTACCTTCACACACACACACACACACACACACACAAACACACTCACCCCCGCCCCCCATGCATTATTATCTTTGTGTTTAAACTCTTACAGATTCACACAAACCATGCCATATACAGGGGTACCTCGAGATACGAGTTTAATTAGTTCTGTAACTTCGAGGCGTGGGAAACTATGAGACGCTCGAGTTGAGGTAAACTGGTGGGTCGTGTGCAGCCGACCGATCCTCGCGATGACTCCTATCTCCAATGTTGCTCATATTTCAAAGAAAAATCGCTCGCTCGACGGCTCGTATCTCAAAAATCTCGTATGTCAGGGCACTCGTATCTCAAGGTGCCACTGTATCTCATTGCCCATGAGTATCGCCCCTGTTTCTACTCCCCCCAATGACGTGTCTTTGGAGGTCTTGACCGTGAGGGTCAGGCTCATCTTCCGGGTGCTGAGCAGACCCCACTCACCATCTGGCCGCCTCCGGGGATCCCGCACGCGAGTGGGTTACTATCAAAGCTGGGTGGCGGGCCTTTCCAGGAACTTCTGAAAAGCAAACAAACCCCCAAACGAGGGCTCTGGTGTCTTGTTTCTGGCCCCCGACCTGAACTTTCAGGAGGACCCCGAGGGAGTCACGCCCCCCATCACCCCCGCACCACACCTTCGCCTTCATTGCCTCATCTGTGGATGAGAACCTGTGGTGGAAATGCAAATGGGTGGGCGCAGGGAGCTTCTCAGGCCGGTCTGGGCAGAATGACCGCCTCCTCCCACCGGGTCTCGGGGTGTTTGTGTGCGGCGCTGGCTATGGGAATGCTGCGCTTTCTGGGACTCCGAGGGACACGGTGCGTCTGCAGTGGGAAGTCACCCCCAGGAGGAGGGAGGGAGGGCTCCCTGCTGAAGGGCGAGGTCATCCCCAGCGCCTGTCACCGTGGGAACCGGTGCATTCTCAGGGGAACCAGGCACCCCAGGGCGGGTGGTGATCCTGGTATTTCTCCAGCGCTTGACAGATGGGGAGTCCCTCCCCCGGGGGGGGGGAGAGCTGAGGGTGGGACGGGACTTCTCTCAGGTTGCAAAGCAAGTTCAAGGTCAAACGCAGGGCTTGGGCTTCTGTCCTGGGGCTCTTCCCACTCTGCCTGGAGAAGCTTTCGCTCGGCTCTGTGGAGCGGGCTGCCAATGACGGGATTGCAGGCGGCGATGAGAGCACACAGGTGAGAGAGGATGAACTCCGCTGGGGGTAGCGGTGAAAGCCTTCATGGAGGATGGGACCTGCGAGTTGTGCTTTGAAGTATGAATAGGAGTTTTCCATAAGAGGTAGAGAAAAGAATATTCCCAGCAGAAGGGGTCCAGGGCCAAAGTCTATGCCTGTATACAAAAATCAGTGAGAAAGGAGGAAAGGGTTCTGGTGTGAGGAGGATGAGGGTGGGGGGGGGATGTGGGAAATGAGGATCCTGGGAGGGTGGGTTGGAGGAGGGCTATCGCAGGAGAACGGCCAGGAGCCAGGATGGAATGGAGGGCAGGGAGACCTGTGGCTGAGGAAGGCCATGGGGAAGCCACAGGGTGGAGGATGGACGGAAGGACGTGCAGTTCAGGCAGAGGGACCGGTGGATGAGGTTGCTGTCTCCACAGCCATGCGTGAGGCCAGCCGTGGGGGGTGGGGTGCAGAGGCTGAGAGATGATCGGGAGCCTGGCACTAAGGGTGGGAAGGAAGGCAGAGGACCTTGTTCACATGCGTTAACTTGTCGCTTTTGATCAGCGCCCCGCGATAGAGGCACAGCACCCCGCTGGGCAGATAAGATGAAAGAGATCGACCGATGTTACATAACGAGGTCCCACGAGTCGTGCAGGTCGGAGGGGTTCCAGCCTCCCGTCCGCTCTCCCTGCCTCCTGGGGCCGGGAGCAGAAGCACCCAGCAATCCCAGGGGCGAGGGTTTTCCCCTGGGGGACCGGGGGGAGAGGGACAGCGAGATTGGCAGACACACCTGTCCTGCTTATCAGAATCCAGCCGCCTCTCTGGGGTTGGGTGTGGCTGTGCCACTGGTTCTGGCCAACGGGCTGAATGAAACTGGCAGACGCCACCTCTGGGCCAGAGTGTCTCATGGCTGGTGGGAGACCGTCCGGCCCTAAGCTTCTCCTGCCCCGGCGACCACGGCCGGGCACGTAGACAGGCAGAACCCTTCCTCTGAGTGAAGGTGGCAACGAGACTCATGGCGCGTACCGGGGCCAGACAGCCTGGCGGTTTCCATCTGTGTCTACGGAGAAGGGTTTGTTCCTGCAGCCCGACCCCCACTCTACTGACGGAGAAAAGGATGTCACCCCCGTGAGCCAGAGAATGAAGAAGAGGGAGGAGGCCGAGGGAGGGGTGGGGAATGACGTTGGCCAAAGTCACCTCGGGCCCCTGCTGTGGAGAGGGTGCCGGTGAAGGTGTCGATGTTCGCCCACAGGAAGCAGAGAGAGTTGTGAGCACCACCTCCCCATCACTACCGTTAGAACAACTGGAGCAGACATATGGAGAGCCCCCAGCAAAATGCCCCGTTCCTGGGAAGCCCCCTCCCCGCCCCCCCTCCCCCCGCCAACTATGGTCATCACCCTTGGAAGAGGGTCAGAAGAGCATGGGTGCTATGAGCGTTGAGAGGTCAGTCTTCTCTCTGGTTCGCTTGAATTCCTCTGGCCATGAGCACGGTGCCGAGGCACGCACAGTGGGCGTTGGTTTGACAGGCCCCGGATGAACGAGACGGTGACACGGACGGCAATGATCGGCTTCCCGTGCCCAGGCCCACTCACGAGCAGACTGGGCACACTTGGCTGGGAAGGGCCGCCCTGTATCAGTCCATCTGTTCCTTAATACCCGGCGAACACAGCTCTTAGCCAATTTTCCTTGAAATAGTGAGTCATCCCGGGCTTTAGAAACAGCCTTATCTGCAGATCATTTCTCCCTGACACATGGATGGCTCAGCCTCGTTCCTGCAGGAGATCCCCACTCTCTCTAAGACCTCTGGTCCCCCTTCAAGGATCACCCCCCCAGCCCTCCAGGCCTTGGGGGCCGGTGCCCAGGGAAGCCTACCACACGGGAGCCATCTCCCCCATCCATTTGTCCCCCGGTCTAGCGGCGTTTTGGCCGGGCTCCACGTCTCCCTGTACTCAGACTCGACCTGCAGATGGCTGGCGGAGACCTCGCCAGGAGTGGGCTGGCAGGCAGCGCCCGCCTTCCCAGGCAGACGGGTATGTGGCAAGTCTGTTTATCAGGCAACGCCTTGTTGTAGCCAGAGGTGGTGGCTTAACAGGGGCAGAAACGCCCGCATTGCCTCAGAGGCTGCAGGTTACTCAGAGGAGCCCTTGGCCTCAGCGGGCAGATAAGCACATGCCTTCGAGAGGGAGGCCTTGATCACAGGGCAGATAAGCTCAGGAAAGGATAAAAAAAAAAAATCAACAACAACAAGAAGCCGAGCGACCCACTGTCGGGAGGCTTTTTAAAGTGCACCTGGGCGTGTTCCTGGCCCTCGCCAACACACGGGGTGATGCAAAAGCTGTGAATTTAATTTAATTCGGTGGTCACGCAATCACGGAGGGAGAGCGTGTCAGAGCTGGAAGGGACTTTGGGGATTGTGCAGCTGAACCCTTTAATCTCCCAGGTGAGGACACCGAGGGCCACAGAGCTGTAGCAACTTGTTCAGGATCCTCCAGCGAAGGTTTGGCATAGCTGGAACCAAACCCCGGGTCTCCAGACCCCCGGGCCTGAGCTCTTTCCACCACACGGATTGCTTCACGGCTGCCACCTGACTGCTCAGGTGCGCACTGCAGCTTGGACTTGGGTGCCAGATCCTCCTCTTTAATGACATACGTTTGGCTCTTTAGCCTCCAGAGTTAGACAGCTCTCCCCCGCCCGCCCCCATACACACACTGTTGGGGTTGACCAGTTAGCTTAAAGCAACAAGGTCTGGTGCTTCAGATCCCGACTGTTCCAGACACTGTTGTTTTATATGTGAAAGAACTGAGGTCCAGATCAGAGAGGTGACGTGTTAAGGCGATGCAGCTGCAGAAAGGAAACATCTGTGTCGAAAACTCCCCGCATCCTGATTGTAGTCCTTGGCACAAAGAGCAGATTAAAGCCAAGGTGTGTGTGAGGGTGTGCACAAGGGCACCCGGACTCTGTGCCTTCTCCTGTGGTTTTCCTTTGGGGGAAACAATCCCCCGTGTTACCTTAAGGACGGTTATGGAGTCTGGCAGTCCTTGCGATACTGAAGATGTCATTGTTTTTAGTAGATACTCAATAAATGATAGTTTAGGTGGATGAATCCGTAGTGGTAGGATATTCAAATCACAGTATATTTATTTTTCTCTGTAAAACTTGCTTTCTGGGTTGAATTCATGAATAGAGTGAAACAGAACAGTGTAGTTCTAGTTTAAAATAATTTATATATGAAAGTAGTAAAAACAACAAATTAATACCAACTCAGAAATCAGAGCCCGGCTGGAGTGGCTCAGTTGGTTGAGCATTTTCCCATGCTCTGGAAGGTTGCTTTTTTCAATTCCTGGTCAGGGCACATACCTGGGTTTCAGGTTTGATCTCCAGTTGGGGAACATACAGAAGGGAATCTATTGATATTTCTCTCTCTTCCTCTCTTTAAGCATATTCTCAGGTGAGGTTTTAAAAAAATAATAAATTAAAGAAGAATCATAAATACAATTGGTACATTGGAATCTCAAATGACCTGTCACTGCAAGATGCTGTCAAACTTAATTAAAAATGATATTTACCAGTAAATGTACTTATTAAATACTTGCATGGGATGAAAAAATCATCATATAGAGTTATATTTCTAATAAAGAGTAATAGTTCTTTGCCATATCTAGTAACTTACTTCTGAATAAACCGATTTTAAATCTGTCAGTTATTTATGTTTGCTTATTTTTTGCCTTGATGATTAACTCCACATGTTGAACACTATGTCCTATTCCTCTTTCTTATTCATTTTTTTCTCTTGTATTGCATGAGCATGATCTCAATAAATTTCCCTCTAAATAGTTATATGTCCAAGATTATCTTTACTCTTCTCTCATGCTTTATTCTGTGCTATCCTTAGGGATAGTTTAGCAGGGTATGAAATTCCAAGTTGACACTTAACTTCTTTTAAAACTTTGGAGGAATATCACTATTGTGTTCTTAGATCGACTGGTGCTAATGAAAAAAAAACAATATTGGTTTTGTCACTTTTCTTTTGAAGATGACCCCTGGATGATTTGAAGGATTCTCTCTTGAAGAGAAACTATTAGAAAACCCCGTAAACCTGCAAGAGGTTGGAGCAGCAGCAGATAATTATAAAATTTTTAATAATGTAGTTATGGATCTATTAAAACATTGTACTGGCCACTCAGTTGGCTTGATTATTCTAATGGTTTTTGTCCTTTACCTCTGATAAATTCTCTTGTATTATTATTATTATTTGGAAAAGTTTTTCTCATCTTTGTTTTAACCCATTTTATCTTTCTGAAATTTTCATTAGTTGGACTGGAAGCCCAGTGCACAAAGATTTTTTGCAGGAATGGGCCTTCCTCTCCTTGGCTGCTGGCACCGCCTTTCTGCTCTGGCCCCAGAGCCGCCTCTTTCTGTTCCAGCCCCGCCTTCCCATGCTTCCCAGAGCCCCTGAGCCGTTGGGGCAGTATGGAATGCCTGGGTTATTGCCATGGTGACAACACAAGCATCTTATCCCTCCCCCCCGGCTGCTCAGTGCCTGCATATGCAAATTAATCTGCCATATTTGTTGGGTTAATTTGTATACTCACTCCTGATTGGCTGATTGGCGTCATGAAGGTACAGTCAATTTGCATCTTTCTCTTTTATTAGGGTAAATGCTGAATCTCTTCAATTACTCTTCAATGCCATTTATATTTATCTCACATTTTCTTCTCATGGCTTTTTTTGTTATGCTCACTAGATTCCCTTCATGTTACTTTCCAACATTTTTATTGAGTTTACTTCTTTTTTTGCATAGCATATATTTAACTTCCCAGAACCACTAACATGTGGTTAGGATTAGGATTAGGGTTAGGGTTGGGGTGAGGGTTAGAGTTGGCCAGGGGAGAAGCCTGAGTCAGGGTTAGTGTTCCCAGATGATGTCTGTGACCAGTCCTGTCACCCAGAGATGATGTGGTTCCATGAAAACATAGATGTTTTTCTAGAGGATGTGCTTATGATTATCATCAAACATTTATTATTATTATTCTTATTATAAAGAAATGCTAACACCTAAACAAAATAGGTTTGATTTATCTCCCCCAACCCCGCACCGCCCACCTTAGAGGTCTGATTAGAAAAAAATTAACTGGGGAGTAAGTGATGTGGGGTGTGTGGCTAAAGAGGGATGTATGTAGAGAGGAAAAACTGATAAAATTCTAGCCAGTTAGTGTTCAGCCAAAGGGAGGTATAACAAGGAAGGGATAGAATATGGACTGCTGAGCCGGTTTCACATGGGGAACATGTGAGAGCAACTCAGGGTGTGGTGATAAACGAGGTAGTAAAGAAAGATGAGGCTAGAGAGGGAGGCTGGCTGTGTTATAGTTCCCCAATGGACCATCTAAGGAGTCTCTGTTCAGTGCCAGGCTTATGTTCTCTGTGCGTGTGCGTGCGTGTGTGTGTGTGTGTGCGTGCATGCACACACATTTCACCTAGTTCACTCTTTGAGATCTGAGTTTTTATAATGAAGATCTCTTGGACTCCCTACTGTGCATAGACTCTGTATTTTGTTTTCTGTCCCTTGAGCCTTCTGAAGCTCTGAAAACACAGCCGATCAAGTTCTTCAGGTAGACCAGAGGTCCTTAGGGTGAAAGTGGTTCACAGCTTTTCTTCTTTCCATAACTTTGATTTTAACCTAACTTCCTACTATTTTACTAGCTGTTTAAAGCATTTTAGAACACATTTTACACATTTTTCCTAGAGTTCTTCATGGTTGCGGCATACGTGGCTGGTTGTCTCACTGGGGATGGAATCTCCCATTGGCTGGCTGTCTCACTGGGGATGGGCTCTCCCATTGGCTGGCTCTCTCACTGGGGATGGACTCCCATTGGCTGGCTGTCTCACTGGGGATGGACTCCCATTGGCTGGCTGTCTCACTGGGGATGGACTCCCATTGGCTGGCTCTATCACTGGGGAGGGACTACTCCCATTGGCTGGCTCTGTCACTGAGGATGGACTCTCCCATTGGCTGTTTCTATCACTGGGGGGGGACTACTCCCATTGGCTGGCTGTCTCACTGGGGATGGACTCCCATTGGCTGGCTCTATCACTGGGGAGGGACTACTCCCATTGGCTGGCTCTATCACTGGGGAGGGACTCCCATTGGCTGGCTCTATCACTGGGGATGGACTCACCCATTGGCTGGCTCTATCATTGGGGATGGACTCTCCCATTGGCTGGCTCTATCACTGGGCATGGACTGACCCATTGGCTGGCTCTATTACTAGGATGGTTTTCTGGGTGCTTCGAGATGCACTGGTGCCCATTTCCTTATTTCTGGAGCAGAAGGAAACACCCTTTCTCGGCTAACCTGTCGAGAAGATGGAGTAATCCTCAGGGGGGTGGTATTTTTGCAACGAGCCTCGCTCTCATTTGGACGGTGTGCGGAGTTTCCACACACTCTCGCATCTAGCCTCATGCAGACCTCGTGGCAGGCAAAGACCCACTGCCCCTCGTCTCACAGCCGGACGTCTGAGCCGGAGGGAAGAGAAATAACCATCCCAGCCTCGCCCAGGCAGGAGCCGCCAAAAACCGGGAGGTTCCCACAGCTGTGCTCTGCACTGCATCCCCCTCCTCCCCCGCACCAGAAACCGTGTGCCCACGGGATCCCCTCGGTCTCCCTGGAACCCCCAGACTGGCTCTGGCCTGGGCACGCAGCTCGGCGTGGCGTCATCCAGGGTGATGGCGAGGACAGAGGACAGTGGATGGGCAGTGGACGGCTGCCTTCTCCTTTCCCTGCCAAGGCCCAAGGTGGAAGCTCGGCTTCTTGCCATCCAGCCCCCGTTACTGGGGACCGGCGAGGCCCCGAATCCTGGGCCGTCTCTCCAGCTCGCTGCTCTAGGTTGTAAGGGAGGATGACCTGGAGGACACGAAAGGTGATGCTGTGCATGGAGGCGCCTTAACCAACACTTCAGGCTGAGGCGAAAGCCCGGGTCTGGGTCTGTGTGAGGCCCGTCCCACAGCGGACACGGGGGCAAGCCTCCAACCTGTAAGACCACATCGACTCTCTTCCTGCCAAAGCAGCCGTGGGGTGCACCTGCCGTCCCCCAGCCCCCCAAGAAATTATTTCTGAGCGGACAGGTTCCCCACCAGAGCATCCCGAGCAGGGGAAGGAAGCGAGGGCCGCGGGAGGAAGAGCGGGAGGAACGGGGGAGGGAAGAGGCAGCCGGTGGACCTGGCTCTCGGCACCGGAGGCTTAACATCAAATGCGGCCGGAAATCCATTTGCACAGTTTCGGCGGCCCGTTCTGGACGCCGCATTTCAAAGGGAAAGATTGCGGCTCAGAGACGCGAGGTTCCCTTTGTTCTCTTGCCCTCCAGCCCTGGGTGCCCGTGTGGACGGCTCCACGGGGAGAGGGTGAGATCAAAACCCCTCCTCGCGCCGCTGGCTGCCCCCGGCGCGGGCCCCCGGCTCTCGGAATGAAACCAGCTCCGCTCGAGATTGACAATCCCCGGTCAATTATCCTCATTTATCTGGGCGTGCGGAGCATCGGGGCGCTTCCAGGAGCGGGGGTTCAGAGGGGCCCGGAATAAAATGATACTGCACGGCAGTCAGAGCGAGTACACGGCTCCCACAAAACGTCACGTACCCGTCAGAAGGACCCACAGGAGTTTGCACCCCGCTTTCGGCCCACAGGCTGTCTGTGCTGCCGCTGGGGTCTGTTTCGGGTGACTGATGTCACAGATGTGTCACAGGGCCTGTGTCAGTGAAGGGGACGGTCTGGTGCCCAGGGAAGGTTGGGGGTGTTTTGTCATTGCCGTAGGTTGGGGACATGGGGACAGGTGTGCAGGGACCCATGACAGGAAGTCCAGGAATCGAGGGGAGTCCTGGGCCCCGAATTCATGCCTGTGTGAGCCGGACAAGCTGTTTCGCCTGCAGGATCTCGCAGGCCTTCGAGGTGACGGACAGACAGAGAGGGTCGGTCTCCCTTCTCCGGTCTCTGTGGCCGGCACGCATTCCCTCTTTCCCGAGCGGTGCCATCACCCCATTCAGAACAGGCAGCGCCACCCCGAGGACCCCCTTTGTGTAGGGCTGGGGCACGAGGCTCTCGGGGCCTCAGGGTCCGGTCCCTCTGCGGGCAGCGCTGCGGGAAGTGTCTGAGAGGACCCGGCCCGGAGGTGTGGGCTGTGGAAGGCAGGTGCGGGAGCCCCAAGCCGGGACCCGGGCGGGAGGGACCTGCAGGAGGAGACCACGGAGGAGGCAGCATGGACCGAGGCGGGTGTGGCCAGAGCCCGTCCATCCTCTCTGAGGCCAGGGCAGGGGGGGGGGGGGGCTCGGAGGGCAGGAAAGGGGAGAAGCTCTGGTCCGAGTGGGCACTTCCCCTAGGCGACTGTTTGAACCAGAGGACCCCGAGTTCCAGTGAGCTGGCCTTCCCCTTGCAGGCAAGTCTCCGGGGGCGAAACCAGTGCCTGCTGCACGGGGCGTGCTCCCCGGGCCCCTGCAGACCTGCCTGCACGTGGGCCTGATTCCGCTGCTGCCCCTGGGGGAGGGGGAGGGGGCAGCATTTAGGAAAATGCTATAAAAATAGCCCCGCCCGCCCGCACACCCCAGGAGCATCGGTCCCCTTTCTGAGCAGCCCTCTCGGGGGACAGGGCCCAGCTGCCCTGGGCCGGGCACCAACGGCTGGGAAGCACAGGCCTTGGTGCTTTGTCCGCGAGGATGTGGGGGAGCGGGCGGCAGAGCGGGGGGTGCCTGTCCCGGGAGCCCGGGCGGCGTGGGGGCCCGTGTGCAGTGGCCGGAGCTGGGAGGGCCGCCTGGGCTGGGCCCTGAGGGGACCCGGAGACACTCTTCACATCTGGTCTGGATGGGGCTGCCAGACCTCCAGGGTCCCGCCTCGTCCTCGCCGCCTGATGCAAGGCTGGGCGTGTGTGTGTGTGTGAGTGTGTGTGTGTGTGTGAGTGTGTGTGTGTGTGTGTGTGTGTGTGTGTGGTGGGGGGCGGGCAGGTGGTGAGCAGCAGAGGAGCAGCCTCTTTCCGGCTCCCGGGGACCCCTCTGGCGCCCTCTCCCCGCTCGGCCCCAGTGCCCAGCCCCTCGGTTTTCAGGGCCGGGGGCCAGTTTCCTGCAGGACTTAGCTCGGGGCAGCTGTGGCCAGCTGTTTGGGAAAAGGGCTTTGGGAGGGCAAACCCCGGCCCCCCCAGGCTTACTGGGTTTCCTCCCTGTGCTCTGACCAGGAGTGACCCTGGCAGCTGGAGCCGGACAGTGGGTGGGGGTGGGGCGGCCCCAACAGCCGCTCTCTTCCCATGAGATGGGGCGGGGGGTGGGGGGCTGGACGGAGGTCCCCTCGAGGTGCTTGTCCATATGGGCTGCGGCAACGGCTTTACCTAACGCAGAGACCGCGCCATAACGAATGGAGATGAACTTGAACATCACCCCTTAGACATAGTCTTAGGGCCCAGAGCGCTCCGGAGGCCGGTCTGGGTTAGAACACCCCCCCTTTCTCCCTCCTGTCCTTTCCCCTCACTCTTCAGTGTTCAGGCTTGAAACAGCTCACTCCCCGGGACCTTTCTCATAACAGTCCCTTTCTCTAGTTCATACACCACAAATGTACT
>PVJN01043667.1:0-17689 GCA_004026805.1 Lasiurus borealis | reverse complement strand
TGTCATATAGGATGACCACACCTCATATAGGATGACCACACTGTCACATAGGATGACCACACTGTCACATAGGATGACCACACTCATATAGGATGACCACACTCATATAGGATGGCCACACTGTCATATAGGATGACCACACTGTCATATAGGATGACCACACTCATATAGGATGACCACACTCATATAGGATGGCCACACTGTCAGATAGGATGACCACACTGTCAGATAGGATGACCACACTGTCAGATAGGATGACCACACTGTCAGATAGGATGACCGCACCATCATATAGGATGACCACACCCTCAGATAGGGTGCTCTGGTTCCAGGAAAGGGGACAGTTACCCAAGTCACCGAAGGCTTCCTGGGAGAGTCTGCTCCTTGGACTGGGCCTCCTCCACCCACGGCTTGAGGAGTCCCCTCCCTCAGACAGCGCTTTGGTTCAGGGTCCCAAATACTGACAGGCATGCCCTGTCCCGGGGAAAGTGAGAGTGGTCCCTCCCAGAGACACGCACACGAGTTCTGCTCACGCCTCTCCTTGGCCAAGGACAGGGAAGATGGAAGAAGCTGCCTTTCCCCAGGGGCGCCCTTTGTTCAGGATCCGGCTTCCCACCCTCAGCGCTCAGGAAGCGTGGGCATGCACCCCCTCACCGTCACCGATTCTCAACCATGGAATCTCATCCCAGCTCAGACCAGCAGGGCCGGAGACCTGGACGGGACGGGTAGCCATACAAGGGGACCGCATCTCTCAGCCAGCCTTCCTGTAGATAGGGACCCCGGTTAGCTGAGGGGGTGGATCAAGTTGCAAAACTCACCTCCTGAAACTCGCCCCAGGCTCAGAGACACAGCTCCAGTACCAGCTCCTTAAGAGCCTCTGCAGACAGAGCTAGCCACCGTCCCCACTGTGTGCTCACAGCCCTGCACCCCTTGTTCACACGGCACTTACCCCTCTGTGGAGTCATTCGTGGTCCCCATTGGTCCACCCCAGAGACTGACTTCCCATTTCTAGCAGATAGTCGGCCTTCCACTGACCCTCGATGAATGAATGAATGAGCAAATGATACCAAGATGCACAAACCATTTTGTTTAAGCATCTTAATGGCTTTCTTAACAAAAGGGGCTGGTATGGTGCAAAGGTTAACAGAATTTCATAAAAAGGGGACATGGCCCAGGATCACCCAGCCACCTCTCTGCACCCGGTAAAGGAACAAGCACAGTCCTCAGACTGAGCACGCCTTGTTAATGCTCAATTACCCCAACTGGTCCTCATTAACTTGAAAGAACTGGGCTGGGCTACCTTGTCTCTCTCTCTCGCTCGCTCTCTCTCTCTCTCTCGCTCTTTCCCTCCCTCCCTCCCTCTCTTTCCTTATCAGGAAGTGGTAGCACTGGTTCCCTAGTGTGCTTTTCTGGCAAGGTATCCCAGGCCCAGCTGCACCTACTATCTAAGGGAAGCCCCCCAGGGACTTGCCAGCCCGCCTGTCCTTGTACTGATTGGCACCCCAGGTGGGAGTTCCCAGACCCCACAAGCTAGACTCTGGATATCAGTTTGATGGAGAAGGGGCTCCCATGGTTACAGAGATAGTTGAGGCCACATAGCAGATTGGGGGGGGTGCGTGTTCCCTTTTAAGGGAATTAAGAAGTGGGGGGATTCTCAGATAACCCGGTCAAGCAAAACAATGACCCTCTCCCCTAATGCCAACGCCAAGGGCATAAATAGTCAAAAGAGAAGTACCTCTGTGTCATCCTCCCTGAGCCACAGTTTGCTCTGATTTTACCCAGCCAACCAGGAAGGAAGGAAGAGTGCAAATCTTTTTTTTAAGAAAAATTTTATGGCAGCCAGGCATTTAAGGCAATGTACCAAACGAGAGTATCTGGAGATTGCTGAGTGACAGGATCAGTAGGGTGAGCACGGTGGACACGTGTGTTTCCTTGGACAATAAATACATATTCACGATCGGAAGTTACCATGATTGTACTTGAACTTGATGTTGAGACAGTGGACTGAGCTGGGAGGAGCTGTTGCCCTCTACTGGATGGAATGTCACAAGGACACATGACAGCTGCCTGAATGCCTTCATCCTTTCCAAGGTGCAGAGGGGCAGGATGGTGGTGGTGATGAGCATGATGATGGAGGAGGGGGAGGGAAAGGAGAAAAGGAGAAAAAATGAGGAGATGACAACTGTGGGTATGGAGAGACCACCCCCTCCTTCCCCCCCTCCCAGATTTCAAAGCACTTCCGTGTTTTCCAAAGGGCATTCACGCAAATTACTTTGCTGGAGCTTCATAACGATCCTGTGCAGATCATGGGCAGTGTTGCAAGTGAGAAGATGTGGATAGAGAAGTTCAACCATCGGTCTACAGAGTCCAGGCCAGCAAGAGGCAGAGCTGAGATCCAGAATCAGGCTTTCTTTTTCTTAAAAAAAAAAAATACTTATTCATTAAATCGATCGGGTTGACATGGGTCAACATGAACATGGGGGTTTCTAAGTTACGAGATCTGTACCTTGCACCCTGTGCCCATCCCAAAGTCAAACTTCTGTCACCATAGGAACCCTTTCTACCCTCATCTCTCCACTCCCACCGGCCCCCGGATCGGTTTTTCCTTCACTCTCCTTTTTGGTGGGCTTTACATATATTTAGTTAAATCTGGTCAGTATATGGAAAGAGCTTCAGTCTCACTACTCACCAGAGACACGAACACTAAAACTCCGAGATGATGGCTTATGATTTTGCCCAGTTGAAAAAATGTAAATGAACCAAAATACACATTGTCAGTGATGCTCGGCAGAAAGGAACATTTTCATAATTTGCTGGTGAAACCATACATGATGGTTGTAGACACGAAGTGGCACTTGACAGTGGGTAACAAAGGACTTTCAAATGTGCCGAATAGTGCATCTGTTCGAGATTTGTCTTTTAAAAAAGGTAGTAATTTGGGAACAAGGAGACATGACAAAAATAGTCACTGCAGAATTGCTTGTAAAATTGAAAACAAGCTAATTGTTCATTCAGTAAGACCTTATGCTAATTAAAATTGGTGGATTAGAGTCCCCTGGGTAAATCTATAAAATACGTTATTGATTCCAAAGCTCAGGTTGGAGAAGGAAAGGGACAGTATGATACCATTTGTATACATTTTAAAAACAGAAAAACAGCCGAAACCGGTTTAGCTCAGTGGATAGAGCGTCAGTCTGAGGACTGAAGGGTCCCAGGTTCGATTCCAGTCAAGGGCATGTACCTTGGTTTCGGGCACATCCCCAGTAGGGGGCATGTAGGAGGCAGCTAATTGATGTCTCTCTCATTGATGTTACTAACTCTCTATCCCTCTCCCTTCATCTCTGTAAAATAAATCAATAAAATATATTTTAAAAATAAAAATTAAAAAATAAAACAAAAAACAAAACAGGAAAATAACAACACTATTTTGTTTACTATACATGCCCATAGAAATGTAGCAAAGACATAAAAACAAGGACAAGAAAAGATCATCCACTTCACACTTGTGTTTAAGGAAGGGGGTTGACATTGGGGAGGAATACAAATGGAGCTACAACTTTTTCTATATTTCCCTGCAGGTTGGATTAAATAAGAAACTGCACATAAGGCACTTAGCATAGTACCTGACTTAATACATAGAAACCTCAATTATCTCACCTATGAACGCACACTTTGGCTGTCTGAGTAATATCTTAAAGAGAAGCTTGAACTTCACAAGTGAAAATACAGAGTAAAATGCAGGGCTCATGTTTGAGCAGGGATGCAAAGGGCAGTTTATACAGAGACAGCTCCTGGGTGCCAGGAATCGTGTTGGGGGTATGGTGCCCCTGTTCATTGAGTCCTCAGAACATTTGACTTCATTGGACCCATTGCACTGGCTGGGAACAGGCTGAACCAGATCATGCAATTTGGACAAAATCAGAGATCTGCCCGTGGAAGACCAGGATACACTTCCCTCAAGTCCGATCTTCTTTACGACGGAGACACTGAATCCAGAAGGGAAGAAAGAAAGTTTTCACCCGGATGCTGCATGCGTTTGCAGACCAAGGCAGGGAGACCAGGGCCTGTGCTGCACGCTCCCCACATCTGAGAATGGCTTTGCCCTCGCATTTCCTGCTTGCTTCTTCTCAGAAGCTGCCCCAGGGCTGGGGACCGGGTCGCTGACCTCTTAAACAAACGTTCCCGCTGACAAACCCAGGGGCTGCCAAGATGGGCCGAGGAGTGAGAAGGAAGCTGAGCGGCGGATCCCAGCACCCGCGGCCTGATCAGCAGGACTGCCAGCCAAGCACTCAGTCCTGGAGGCCAGCCCTTTGCTGAGTCCAAAAAAAAAAAAAAAAAGCACAAATGATGAGGAGATAAGGGCCTTCTGCCCTGAAAAACGAAGCCAGCGGCTTGGACTTCTGGGCCAGGGTTGGGGGCAGGCGGGAGGAGAGACGTGCTCTGCACAAAGGTTTTAGTTTCCTTTTTTTTGTGAAAATGGCCAAGAACAGAATTGGGAAAGACCTGGTGTGACTGTCACCCCAGATACTACAGCTGTTCAGCTAGACACCGAATGAGAGCGGAGCATGCAGCAAGATCATAAATGAATGAGTCTTTTACCACCAAAAAGAATCCCCTCAGGGAAGAGAAAAACAAGACACTATGAAGAGCCTTCGGTAAATCACCCTCAAGCAGGAGGAGGCGGCCTAGGAGTCAAACCACGGGGTCTCCAGCAGCCCTGTGCCCGGGGTGAGACGCACCCGAGGAGGCTCGGGGCAGTGGTGCTGGGAGGAGGGGGGAGAAAGACAAAAGAAGGAGCCCAGGTCTTTCACAAGAGCTTGGAACCTCAGAAAAATGAACCCCGCTAAAACCTTCTCCAGGAGAAGATTATCCTGGAGGACCAAGACGGTCCCTAAATAGAATGGCACGTTTCTTCTATGAGAGGGTGGGAGAGATTTAGCCACAGGCGATATGACAGCGTGGCTACAGAGGTACAGATTGGAGCGGTGCAGCCGCAAGCCAAGGCATGCAGAAGGCTCTAGAACAGTAGTTCTCAACCTTCCTAATGTCGAGACCCTTTAAGACAGCTCTTCATGGGGTAGTGACCCCCAACCATAACATTATTTCCGTTGCTACTTCATCACTGTCATTTTGCTACTGTCATGAACTGTCATGTAAATATCTGACAGGCAGGATGTATTTTCGTTGTTACAAATGGAACATCATTAAAGCATAGGGATTAATCACAAGAACAATATGTAATTCTATATTGTGAAATATTTATTTCTAATGACAAATAAATGAAATTTTGTCTTGAATTGTGGTGTAGCATGGGCAACAGTCTTCATAGGACAACAGTAAACTACACGAGGAGCGGTGTGTTGGTTCCTAAGACCATGGGAAATAGGTGTTTTCCCATGGTCTTAGGCGACCCCTGTGAAAGGGTTGTTCGACCCCCAAAGGGGTCTCGACCCACAGGTTGAGAACTGCTGCTCTAGAAGCAGAAACGGGAAGGAGACAGGGAGAGCCTTCAGAGGGAGGGCAGGTCAGCTAACACCTAGATTTCTGTCCGGTCTTAGATTTCTGGTCTCTGGAAATATTTTGTATCAACAGTTTTCCTTATGGATAGGATAAATGGATTTACAGATTTCTTCCTATTGAACCAACCTTGCATTCCTAGAGATGATACATTAGTCTCACGTGCTGTTGAGTTATGTTTCCTATTATTCCATTTAAGATTCAGAATAAATATTTATAAGGAGAAATAATACTCTTTAGCTTTGATTTCAATATATTTAGGCTTTTGGTATCAAGGTAATGCATTTTGTAAAACAGAATTGGATGTTTTCCTGTGTGTGTTTTTTTCCCATGCTATAGAATTATTTTTAACTTAAAGATGTGGTAGAATTGCCCTGTGAAACCACCTGATCTTGGTGGTTTGGAGAAATTAATCTTTCATAACTTCCTTATATCTTTGGTGCATATCGATTGGTTTGAGTTTTCTTTCTCATAGAGGGTCAATTTTAGAAAATTATATCTTCCTGGAAAGCTGTTCATTTCATCTAAGTGTCAAAATTATTTGCATGACGTTGAACTAAACAGTCCTTATGATTTATTCTTATTTCCTGCATCTCTCTTATCTTCTTTTATCATTTCACATTTTTGTAAAAAGAAAAAAAAGTAGAAAAATTCTTTTAATTAACTTCAGAGTAGAAAGTAAAAGCTTTTCTATGACTTTATGTCGAGAAGCCATAAAAAAGAAATGATAAATTCTGCCACATACATTTTTTTAAAAACCTGCACAGCAAAAAGTATTATAAGCAAAGTCAAAAGTTTGACAACAAAGTGCAAAAATATTTTCAACTTATATAATAAGCCACGGGTTCATATCCTTATATGCATATGATATTTTAAAAAATGTTTGTAAATACATAGAGAAAAAGACCAACAAGCCAAGAGAAAATTTACCAAATTTATCCAGGAAAAACATTACAAGTGGCTCCTAAACACATGAACGAATGCCCCCTCTCTGAAAAGAAATATCATTGTTTAAAGATATATTGGCACCACATAAAAGTTGGGTCACAGCCAAAACCGGTTTGGTTCAGTGGATGGAGCATCAGCCTGTGGACTGGAAGGTCCCAGGTTCAATTCCGGTCAAGGGCACGAACCTTGGTTGTGGGCACATCCCCAGTAGGGGGTGTGCAGGAGGCAGCTGATCGATGTTACTCTCTCATCCATGTTTCTAGCTCTCTATCCCTCTCCCCCCCCTCTGTGAAAAAAATCAGTAAAATATATATTTTTTAAAAAGTGTGGTTACATGCTCTCCAGGGTATAATACGGACAGGTATTCTCCTATATCGCAGGCGGAAGTCACACTTCACACGCTATCTAAGGAGGGAAAGCTGAGACGCTCCATCACACAGGAAAAGCTTTGACCCCGACACTCCACCGGCAGAAGCCCACGCTACATTTCCAGACGGACAGCCAAATGCAGCTTCCGACACCACCCCTGCTTCCAGCAAGGCCCACACCCTCTCACCGGATGGGGTCAGCTTTCACATCCCGGGCAGGAGCCACAGCAAGCTGGCAGAATCATGCCTGCTGGTGGAGGCCGGAATATCGCTCACAGCAGCCGCTTCTTTCTCTGGGATCTCGCAGCTCTCAGCAGACCCGGCTGCCTGGTCTCCCAGCAGGCACCTATAGGTCTCCGAACAGTGGAAGCACCTGTGAACCTGGCCCTCTCTGCTGGGTGCTCTCAGAGGTGACATAAATTCAAGCCACCCGCCCTCTGTGTACTTCAGACCCCTCTACAGAGGTACCTCGAGATACGAGCGCCCTAACATACGAGATTTTTGAGATACGTGCCGTCGAGCGAGCGATTTTTGCTTTGAAATACGAGCAACAGTTGAGATAGGAGTCATCGCGCAGATCGGCCAGCTGCACACGACCCACCAGTTTACCGCGACTCGAGCGTCTCATAGTTTCCCACGCCTCAAGGTTATGGAATGAATTAAACTCGTATCTCGAGGTACCACTGTATTCCTCTCATGACCCAGGAGTGATTACCCCAATTTTAAAGAAACCCTCTTTGACCACCTGCCCTTTATTCAAACTCAGGCCGTGTTTCTAGAAAAAAAAGCCCTTTAGTCAGAAGTGCCCTGAGAGCAAATGGAGAAGAGACACAAACCTTTTTACCCAACCTGGCCATGATCCCCATCTTCCATATCCTGTTTCACCCCACTGCCCCCCCAGATCAGGGCGGCCTTCCCCCCTCCCCTCGCCCGGCCCCTGGAAGGGGAGATAAACCAGCTGGGGAGCCTGGCAGGCCCCAAAGGGTTAACCCCGTTCCCCCCCTCCGAGCAGAGCAGAGCGATCTGCTGACCTGGCGTGAGACCCAGATTCGATTTAGCTGCAGTCAACAGGAAAGTAGGAAGGAAAATAGGATTTAACACACAAAGCATTAAAAAAAGAAAAAAAAAAGGCCTCCACAGCAGGAAATCATTATTGGGGCGATTGTTCGCTCCGGGCAGGGGCTGGCGCGGCTCACAAATACCTATCGGGGCGCAAGGCCGGGCCCGGGTTTCTCCCAGCGCCCTGTCCGGTCTCGTTAGTCCCAAAAGCGGCTCGCAGGGCAGAAGACGTTTGCCACTGTGTTGTATTTCTGCGGGGGAAGCAGCGCATGTGTCACGGGAAGCGGGGTCTGGCACCAGCGGGTTTGGGGTGACACCTCGCGTGGTCAGCCAGGGCGGAATGGAGACGGAAAGGAAGGCCCTCGTGCCAACAGAAAGCGGTTTGCAGAAATAATTCGCTGACCGTGCCATCTGCCTTGGATTAAGCAAGTTAAACGGTTCAGCGCAAGTGAACATTTCTAATGTATGGACGCCCAGAAACGCACGTTCGCGTTTGCAGACCGCTGCTCACACGCACGGAGCTCCCGCCCAGCTCTCATCTGCCCAAAGCGGCCCCCCTCGGACGCTTTCACTTGAACTTAAACTTTTAAACGTGAAAGGGAACTCGACTGTCCCAGGAGGGAAGAGGAAACCCCTTGGGAAAGGAAGGTGAAAATAGTATTTTCAGAAAAAAAATCCTTTGGCCTGTAAGAGGGGTTTTATAGTGAAAGCTCAGGAACATCAGCCAGAGGTGCCACTGAGGCAGGGATGAAGGGAGCCCTCGGGACCCCAGGCCTTGCAAGGGGTGCCAGTAGCTGATCAATAATCTGTTGACATCAGAAAAGCATCTGTTTGCATGTAAAATTCATTGCATGCATTTAAAAATCGCATACATGCCCTAGCTGGTTTTGCTCAGTGGATAGAGCATCAGCCTGCGGAGTGAAGGGTCCTAGGTTCGATTACAGTCAAGGGCATGCGTGCCTGAGTTTCGGGCTTGATCCCCATTGGGGGACATGTTACAAATGGAACATCATTAAAGCATAGGGATGAATCACAAAAACAATATGTAATTGTATATTGTGAAATGTTTATTTCTAATCTCCCATCATTGATGTTTCTGTCTCTCTTTCCCTCTCCCTTCCTCTCTGAAATCAATAAAGATATATTTTTTTAAAAAAAGGAAATAAAAGAAAAGCTAAAAAATAAATAAATAAAAATCATATACATTAAAAACATAAGACGGTGACATGATGTTATAGATAAGTAGCAAATAAAAGATGGTATCGCCAAAACCGGTGTGGTTCAGTGGATAGAGTGTTGGCCTGAAGATTGAAAGGTCCCAGGTTTGATTTTGGTCAAGGGCATGTACCTTGGTTGCAGGCACATCCCCAGTGGGAGGTGTGCAGGAGGCAGTTGATCCATGTCTCTCTCTCATCAATGTTTCTAACTCTCTCTCTCCCTTTCTCTCTATAAAAAAATCAATAAAATATATTAAAAAAAAAAAAAGACGGTATTGTGTGTTGAGTACTAACTAGGCTAAGTCCTTCTCATGTAACCAGATGTGGGGACTGAAGCACCGAATGGTCCAGTGACTGGCCCAAGGTCACTCAGCCAGTGA
Organism: Lasiurus borealis; assembly: GCA_004026805.1. NCBI lineage: Eukaryota > Metazoa > Chordata > Mammalia > Chiroptera > Vespertilionidae > Lasiurus > Lasiurus borealis. The sequence continues at coordinate 8,200 of PVJN01043667.1, read as the reverse complement.
GTCCAGGAAGCCTGGACCGAGATCCTTGCAGTCCGACTCCCGATCGCGCTCTGCCCTGCTCCTCCACGGACAGAAAATGAAGGCGGGGCCCAACAGAAGCCTGCACAAGCCCTGAGAGCAGACACGGCACGGTCACATCCTCGCCCTCCGCTTTCTCCTCCCAATCCCACCCCATCCCCTCCACCATGGGGCTGTCCCCCTTGTTATGAAACAAAGGCCTGGCATCCCGCTGGGTTCCAGGGGTGGGGAGGGTGCATGGGCTAAATGTGGCGCATTCCCCTGGGGAAGGAAGCTGGCTGCTTCCCGGAGAGCGGATTCCCGGGCCCGGCTCACGGATGGCTCTGCGGGCCGCCAGACCAAGCAGCCGGGTCAAGTTTAGGCTTCAGAGCGCCATCAGCATCCCTGGCTCCAGGTTCCCGGGGAGCAGGGGTTCTCAACCTTCCTAAGGCCGCGACCCTTTAAGACAGCTCCTCGTGGGGTGGTGACCCCCAACCATAACATTATTTCCGTTGCTACGTCATCACTGTCATCTTGCTACTGTGATGAACTGTAATGCAAATATCTGATAGGCAGGATGTATTTTTGTTGTTACAAATGGAACATCATTAAAGCATAGGGATTCATCACAAAAACGATATGTAATTGTATATTGTGAAATATTTATTTCTAATGACAAATAAATGAAATTGTGTCTTGAATCGTGGTGTAGCATGGGCAATAGTCTTCCTAGGACAACAGTAAACTACATGACTACACTTGGCTACACCGAGGAGCGGTGTGTTGGTTCCTAAGACCATGGGAAATAGGTGTTTTCTGATGGTCTTAGGCGACCCCTGTGAAAGGGTCGTTCGACCCCCAAAGGGGTGGCGACTCACAGGTTGAGAACCACTGCCTTGGAGGAAAGGAGCAGATGCGAGGGTACAGCTCCGGGGAAGGTGAGCATCCAGCACCAGCTCGCGCCGTTCTCACCCTGTGACAAGCGTGTTGCCAGCTCCCGTCTCTGAGCTCACATAACACCTGAGATTAGAAGTGAGGGCTCTGCGGCTCAGAGGGTGTAGGTGGCTCGCCCCGAGTCACACAGGCAGGAAGCAGCCCCGTGAGGCCTGGATCTGGGCTCGCACTTCAAAGCCCTCACCCTGCCACCCGCCTCAAAGGCCACTTTGTGCGAATGTGTCAAAGGGGCCCGGGCTCCAGAGTCTCTGCTACCGGCTGCCAGGAAACGGCCCGATCCTTCGGAAAGCCTGCCAGACGAACGGCAGCCCCCCAAAGAGATGGGGGGGTGGTCCCGAGGTGGGAGGACGGGGACTCTGGCCCCCCCACCCCACCCTGGCACATTCTCCCCGAGGCTCGTCCGCCCCGACCGAGCGGCCGTCCTTCCCGCTCACCCTCCTACATGAGCAGGCGCACGTCCCGGCCCCGGGCGGTGAGCTCACGCCGCTCCGGCTCCCTGCCAGGCGGGGCGAGCCCGTGGCCAGCGGCCAGCGCGCAAGGTAACGGGAAATGTTGAGCAAAGTAGGTGAAAAGCCCGGCCTAATGTTTCCATGTGCCTCCTTGGCCTGTCTGCGCGAGTGTCATTAACTCCGGCCGCTGCGCCGCGGCTTGATGATGTGTGAGAACGGAAGCCCCGAGCCCGGGCCTCCCCGCACCACCTCCCGGCTGGCCACCTCCCTCCCTCCGGCTCCTCCGGCTCCAGTGAGCGAGCGAGCGATGGGACCCCAGCAAGCGTGCTGTGCAGACGGCAGCCCGCTCACCGCTAATGGGCATACGTCTGCGTTTGTGGGGCAGAGGGGCTGGGAGCTGAGGCCCAGCTGCTCTTCCCAGACGCCTTTCCCCGGCCCCCTGCCCTCCCTGCCCCGATACCCCTCCCGCCCTACCCCCCCCACACACACACTTGGGGACCCCTCCAGGGACGCTGCAGAGGAAGAAGAGACAAGGGGCATGATCTTCTCTCTCTAGGACAGTGGTTCTCAACCTTCCTAAGGCCGTGATCCTTTAAGACAGCTCCTCATGGGGTGGTGACCCCCAACCCTAAAATGATTTCCGTGGCTACTTCATCCCTGTCATTTTGCTACTGTCATGAACTGTCATGTAAATATCTGATAGGCAGGATGTATTTTCGTTGTCACAAATGGAACATAATTAAAGCATAGGGATGAATCACAAAAACAATATGGAATTATATATTGTGAAATATTTATTTCTCATTACAAATAAATGAAATTTTGTCTTGAATCGTGGCGTAGCATGGGTAACAGTCTTCATAGGACAACAGTGAACTACATTGCCACACTTTGCTACACCGAGGAGCGGTGTGTTGGTTCCTAAGACCATGGGAAATAGGTGTTTTTTGCTGGTCTTAGGCGACACCTGTGAAAGGGTCGTTCGACCCCCCAAAGGGGTCTGGACCCCCAGGTTGAGAACCGCTGCTCTAGGGATTCCCCGCGAACCACCCTCTCTGCTGGCTTCTCGCTGCTGATGCATTCTGCATGGACAGAGGGTTCTCGCTGCCCCGATAATACTCGGCTCGCCCGGCAGCCAGGAGGAGAAGCCAGCCCTTCCCCAGAGCAGCAGGCGGAGAGCTTAGCAACCCACCGCTGTCGTATTTGGGTTGATAACCTGCCACGGACGCCGAGTATTTTCCATTTCCTCCTTGTCCCCTTTCCAGCCCTTTCCGAGGCCTTTATTAAATCTACCGAAACCTCACGGCGCTCAACGTAGGGGTGACTTTGTTTTTCTAGAACATACGCTGGAAAAGGAGACGGATCCGAGCCGGGCTCATCCTCTGGGAAAGGGGTTCCCGCCATCTGGGAATTGGATGGATGTCAAGCAGCCTCTGCCTTCCTCCCCGCGCCCCACCCCCACCCCCCCCACACACACACACGGAGGCCACGGTCTGGGTGAGAAATTCCTTGGCCGTTCTGCCTGGCGCTTAGCACATCATGTGAAGCCTCCCTCGCGGCTGCAGAGGAGGGTTTGCAGGGAAAGGCCGCCATGCTGGGGGCCGGGGCTGTCTCATGGTTGAGGGTCACCGGGGGATTTCCCTTAGAGCAGAAAGAAAAAAGAAGTTGATTTCCATCGCCTGGCTTATGGGTGGGCTGTGCAGCCCGCAGGTGCTGAGCAGAAGGAAGCACCCCGCGCTGAATGCGTTCCGGTGACCCTGTGGGAGCGCAGGCAACCTGTCCTCCCCGGCCACAGGGAAACCAGCACCCGCCTCGCAGGGTTCCCTGAAGGTGGGTTCCTGCAGACGTTTCTACGGAAACAGAGACACCAAACCCAAATGCATCAAAGCAGCGCCACTCTGGAGGGCCGAGGAGGAGGCCAGAGCTTTATGGGTGTCACTTCTGGTCCTCAGCTCCTCCCTGAATTCTCAGCAGCTGGAGGCACCTCTGAGGTCACCCCGCCCGCCCGCCCTCTGCACAGAGCTCCATATTCAGACCTCTAAGCCGGTTCTGGAAAAGTCTGGGTGAGCCGTCAAGTCAGGGACAAACCCCAGCCTGCTTCCCCAGTTTGCTCCATCAGCCGCAGGAGCCGGCATCTGTAGACAAGGGTGGTCACCCCTGAGATGATAACCAGCTCCAAACATGCATCTCCTGGTTGACCCTGGCCTTGACCTCTCGCCAGTTACTGTCCACAAAAGCGTTCCCCGTTCTCCACGGTCATCACCAGCGTGGCAGGCCGGATTCCGTGACGTCCCCCGAGATTCCCACTCAGCCTGGGGCTGGGGTTAAACCAACACCGACCCAGGCACAGAGGGACTGAGGTCCCTCACCGCTGACCTTCCTGAAAATGGGGAGACTGTCCTGGATGAGCCAGGCAAGCCTGATGGGATCACAGGTGCTCCGAAGGGCAGAAGGGGAAGGTGGGAGAGTGAGTCAGAGGGACGTGGCGGGAGGGGGAGGCTGAGGACAGACGGGCCGGAAGGGGCGGCCAGAGGGGTGTGAACCCTGAGAACGCCGCCGCACCCCACCTTTGCTGGCCGGAAAGCCTGGGGAAGGGCGCGCGGAGCCAAGGCCCGCAGGGTGGCCCCGGGAAGCTGCGGTGGCCGTGGCCGGCGGCCAGGAAGGAAACAGCAGCTCAGTCCGGCAGCCACGGGGCAGTGACACCTGCCGGCGAGCGGAGGGGGCTGGATGCACACTCCCCACCAGGGACTCCGGGAGGCAGCCTGCCACACATCGACGTCGCTTGCTGAGACCGGCCTCCGCCTGCTTCCCTAGACCTCCTGCTGAGAACAGTGAGATCGCCGAAAGGCGGTGTAGATACATTTGAACCAGAAATAAGTACAACTCAAGCCGTTAGACAAAACCAGTGTGGCTCAGTGGATGGAGCGTCAGCCTGCAGACTGAGAGGTCCCAGGTTCGATTCCGGTCGGGTGCATGTACCTTGGTTGCGGGCACATCTCCATAGGAGGCGTGCAGGAGGCGGCTGATTGATGTTTTTCTCCCATTGATGTTTCTTACTCTCTCTCCCTCTCCCTTCCTCTCTGTAAAAAATCAATAAAATATATTTTAAAATATATATATAAATATATATATATAAATAAAAATATATAAATAAAATATATTAAAATATATATATATATATATATATATAATTGATTTTTTACAGAGAGGAAGGGAGAGGGATAGAAAGTCAGAAACATCGATGGGAGAGAGACATCTATCAGCCGCCTCCTACACACCTCCTACCAGGGATGTGCCCGCAACCAAGGTACATGCCCCTTTGACAGGAGGAATCGAACCTGGGACCTTCCAGTCTGCAGGCCGGTGCTCCATCCACTAAGCCACACCAGTTTCAGTGGTTTCTCTTCCCGGTGGCATCCTCCACCAGGGGGCCTGCAGGCTGCCTGCTCGGGCTCAGGTGTGAGGCCTCGGGTGCCAGCGCCCTCAGTGTGATCTCCTGTCCAAGTCTCTGCCTGGAACCTGGGCCTTCCCTCTTCCCTGGGAGCCGGCATGGGGAGCTGCCTTCCCTACCGCTTAGGAAGCTCTTCCCACAGCCCAGGCCCCGAGGCTGCCCTGAGTGGATTCCCAGTGACTCCCGGTGAGAATCCTCATGGGATTTTCCCACAATGCAAATGTGCCGGGGCCTCTCCAGGGTGGCTTCCCTGGAGGTCACGTTCTGGCTGGAGCCCGTCCCCCGAGTGGCCCTGTGGGTGCCCCGGTCTCACGAGCTCCCGGGCCAATTGCATTCTGAGTCTCCCCGGGAAGGTGAGTTCCACTCGATGCCCTTCCACTTCAGAGTCTGCGCTTTGGCCAATGGCCTAGACTCACTAGGTCAGCAAACTGCGTCTCGGGAGCCACATTCGGCTCTTCGGCCACTGGAGAGTGGCTCTTCCACAAAATACCACCATGTGCGGGCGCACACGTACCGTGCGGCTGAACCTTCGTGGCCCGTGTGCAGAAGTTGGTTTTCGGCTCTCCGAAGAAATGTCCATCGTTGCCCTGGTGCTATTTGGCTCTGTCGGCTAATGAGTTTGCCGACCGCTGGCCTAGACCAATGCTGTGGCATGCTGAGCCAGGGGGCACAGCTTTCCCACCAGCCCTGTGTGGGCACAGAATCGCTCTGCCAGAGGCCTCCATGGTGCTGGCCCCTGAGCCGGGGCCCAGAGCCCGGTTCTCAGCCGCAGCTGCTGGTGCTGCGGTGCCGCTGGGAGCACCTCCTCTGCAGGCAGCTCCCCCTCCGCCCTCAGCCCCCCACCGTCTGCCCTCAGCCCCCCACCGTCTGCCCTCAGCCTCCCGCCCTCCCCCCTCAGCCACCCCTTCCACACTCAGCCCCCCCTCTCAGACCGGAGCTTTCAGGGAAATCCGGGCCTGGGCGAGTCATGTCTGGGGAGGAGGAGGGGGTCTGGACACAAACCCTGTGCAGCTAAAGGTTTCACAGTTAATGCGGCTCTTTCCCCCGCCAGCGGCCGCCCTAAAAGCTGCCATTTCCCTGCATTAACTCCACGCGGACGCCTCTGTGGAAAGCAGGGGGCGGGGAAGAGACAATAGCTATTACGATAGCCCGTGTGATTGTGTGTGTGTGTTTGGTTGTGAGTGTGTGAGTGTGTGTGTGTATGTGTCTGTGAGTGTGTGTGTGTGTGTGTGTGTGTGTGTATGTGTCTGTGAGTGTGTGTGTGTGTGTGTGTGTGTGTGTGTTTGGTTGTGAGTGTGTGTGTGAGTGTGTGTGTATGTATCTGTGAGTGTGTGTGTGTATGTGTGTATATATATGTGTGTGTGAGTGTGAGTGTGCATGTGTGTGTGTGTGTGGTGTGTATAAGCCACTGAAGAAACTGCGAAGAGACAGAGGCCGGAGGAAAGGCTGCAGTGCGCTGTCAATGGTTATTCCTGCGGCACCGGAAACCCGGCCGTCAGAGGCAGGCCCTCCTGCCCGCGGCTCCTGAGCACCAGGGAGCGAGGCCGCCGAGGTTCTATATTGAACCAGCGGCAGCGTTTTAACCACGTCCCGCTGCTCCTGGAGGCGGGGAGGGGCCTTGCCCTCCTGGATGTCTGGGCTGTGGTCGGAAGGAAACCAGGGTGTGCTCTGACCGCGCCCCGGTGCCGCCGCCGTGCTGGGGAGCAGAGCATCCTCCCAGCGTGTGGGTCCTCCCTGCACTGCCAGATCCATGACACCCCGATGGCAGGAGCGGGGCTTCGCTCCTGTAACCCCGCAACGGAGAGGGGAGCGAGGGCGGGAGAGGTACATGGACCGCCCCGCCCTGACTTTTTTTTGGGGGGTCCCTGCAATAATGGGAGGGGCAGGGACCCCAGCTGCGAGTGTCCCCCAGGAATGACCCAGACCGCCAGCAGAAGCAGCACCGCAGGCCACACTGCGCGCAGGGTCCCTCTCTGACCTCCCACCTCTCCTTCCTCGGGGCTCCCTCTCCTGCACCAGGCCCCACCACCACCTCGCCATCAGCTCCTCTCTGTCCCGGGCTCCTCTCACCCCTGGAAGTGCTCTCCGCGGTCACGGCCACTCCCGGCCACCCGTGGGCCCGGGCACGCGCTCCACGGCCTCTGGTGGAGACCACCGACGGGGCTGTCGTCCAGCCATCTGGTTGCCAACGGACACACGGGAGCCTTGAGGCCACTGCCCGGCTCGTCTCCCTCCCCTGCTGTCCCGGCTCTGTCTCAGCGTGGCCCATCCCAGGGCCCTGAGCCCTCCCAGGATGTGGCTGCCCTGAGCGACCCGTGCTCCCCGCGCTGTCACAGCCCGCCGGCTCTCCCCTGTCGCTCACACGCCATTCCCTCCCGCGCCGTGTGTTTCGATGACAAACAAGGACAATGTGACAGGCCCAGAGCAGAGAGCAGCAGGTCCTTACATCATCTCCCCTCAGGCCTCTAACACCCCCACCCCCACCCCCGCAGGGAGAAGAAGAGGGGGCGCAGGGGCCTGAACAAGGAAGCCTCTCTCTGCTCCATCCTCCTCCTTTGCCCTCGGCCCAGACATCCCCTCCCCCAGGGCCAGGAATGGCCACAGGCCTCAGGACTCGCAGGCAATACTGAGGGCGTCAGAGTGACTCCGCTGCCCGTGCGGACAGCATGTGTCCGGCTCCCGAGGGAGGTGACATCTGACCTGGAGCAGCCCCTGGCGCTGGGGACGGGGTCAGAGGGAGGGGAGGTAGCACAGCTCCAGCTGTGACCGCAGCAGCCGTGCCCTGTGCGTGCCAGACCCCACAATGGCGGCCACCAGGCCTTGGGCGCGATCTGGTGAAGGCTGGGACCCTGCTTGACTCAGGAATCCCTCACCCCTGGGACTGCATTCAGTGAGGTCCTGAGCTCAGTTCCCAGGTGGGAGGGGGGAGTGTCAGAGCTTGCACCGGTGAATCCAATGCCAGGCCTCTTCCTAGACACCATACCTCTCTTCTGCCTGCTTCCTACTCAATCACATCCAAGATGGCACAGGATTGTATGCCTGGACCTGATGGATACTAATCGCTTGTCACATTATAAAATAAAATGTGGGATCATCTCCTAACCTGTCCCTTGACAATCACACACGCCTTGGCAAATCAGGCAGCTTGTAGCAATTAAGTGTGGAATTAAAGAACACTGATCCAGTAAGGGTTGAAATCCGGAGAAAACCTGAAAACGAAGCCAGGCATTTGAGATAGACCGTAGAGTGCTGCTCATCTTGGAGAAAATAAAAGGAAGGCTTTATGGAGTTTGGGTTCTGGTTTTTTGTGGGGTTTTTTTGTTGTTGATTTTTTTTTTTTTTTTTTTTT
>PVJN01043666.1:0-17727 GCA_004026805.1 Lasiurus borealis | reverse complement strand
CATCTTTCTTCCTAACTCTGAGTCTATAAAGTCCTTACGGGTCTCATTTATCATAGAATTTCTGATCCTGGTATGTTAGTTGAACTGCTGAAATAAAGAAAGAGCAAAATATTTACTACTGGCACAGGTGGTATATATATTTCACCCCTCCATGAGTGATTTCAATACAACATAGTGATCAAAGCTTAAGTAATTTTTTAATTTAAATATTGCAAAATATTCTGCTTTCACTTTAAGTGAATTAGTGAAATATTTTAATTCAAATATATTAGTTTGCCCATATCAATCTCAAGTGCACAGGAAGCTGTGGAAATCTATTTACATATTTTTTAGAAGAACGCCTTAGATAGAGGTTCCTAAAAGCTTTTTATGCATCTATGTCTTCTTATAATGGCAAAAAAATGTTTTTCTATAGAGTAATCATATTTTATACTCAAACAGCTTTCAACATAGTTGTGTGGTTATTTAATCTTAAAAAAAAAAAAAGCTTTTCACAATGCCCTTCATAGTTGATAACATGTTGTATCATATAGAGTGGATATCGCCATTAAACATTGCTGAAATCCCAAAACAAATCAGGACTTCTATCTTACATCTTTGGGTACCCTTGAAAATATATTTCTCACCAGCTTGAACTCAACTTTTTGTATTTTATATTGTCAATGGTGGGGAGAGGGTCTCTTCTCCCCTGGTTGTTCATGGAGTGGGGTTCTTGGGATACTGCTGGAATAAGCATTTTTGAAGGCCCCCACAGGAGGATGAGGTATAATAGAAAGCTGTATTTCTCTGGGATTACACCTTTGGTTTTCTAAAGTCTCATTTCTCCAAGTCCAGTCATAGAAGAAGTATGTCTGGGGCTTTAGCAGAGCCAAAATCATGAACCAATGTCCAAAGTTTCCTTTCTATGTTGGACCACCTGTCCATTACACTATGGGGGGTCCACCTGGCCATGGGCCATATGGGCTGATGAAAGAGAGCCAAGAGTCACAAGAGCCACATGCTAAGCACATCAAGAGAAACAAGAGAAGTAATTCCTTTGTTTAAGGGATTATATATTGCCAAATTTTCATGCATTTGCAATGACCACACCCATTCTGGGCAACTGTCTCTATTGGGAACTACGAAGTTGCAGCTTCCTGATGAAACTGCCCAAATGACCTGCCTATAATCTCTGGCCTTCCCTTTGTTCCTTTCCTATCTTATCCTATATGATAAAGAGGTAATATGCAAATTGACTCTCATCCCATTGCACAAGATGGCTACCCCATTTGGTCAAAGATGGCTGGCAGGGGAGGGTAGTTAGGGACAACCAGACCAGCAGGAGAGGGAAGTTGGGGGTGATTGGGCCAGCAGGAGAGAGCAGTTGGGGACAACAGGGCCAGAGGAGAGCAGTTAGTCATCGATCAGGCTGACGGGAGAGTGGTTAGGGGGTGATCAAGCTGGCAGGCAGGTGAGTGGTTGGGACCAGCAGTCTCAGATTGTGAGTGGGATGTCCGACTGCCTGTTTATATTACATGAACCAATAACTGATATTATAGGTGAAAATAAATTTTATGTTATACCACAAATTTACTTAAACTTCATCTTTGAAGGATACTAAAAATTACATGGCAAATGATTAAATCCTACAAAAATAAGGCTCTGTACTTTTTGAAGAGCAAAATTGAAATCTTAACCATTTCATGAATAGTATATGCAGAAATTATTTTTTTAAGATTCTGTAATCAAAGTATAGAGAAAGAAGAGAGAGAGAGGGAGAAACATCAATGTGAGAGTATAATATTAATTGGTTGTCTCCTGCATGCCCCCCACTTGGGATCTAGCCCACAACCTGAGTATGTGCCCTGACCAGGAATCAAACCGACAATCTTTGTGTTCAGGACAATGCCCAACCAATAAAACCAACAAGAACAAAACATTTTTGATAGAAAAAAAAGTTACCAATTAAATACAGATTTCTTCATAGGAAAAAAAGTTAAGGCATTTATATTTACTAAACTGATCTTATTTTTCTTAAACATAATTTAGGTTTTTTTAAATAAAATAGTATGGCACAATATATTAGCAAATTATTGATAGATGTGAAAAATTAAAATTGGAGATTACTTTTTTATAAAAAGATAAAACCAGGTGATCTTGAGTATTTATACATTCATTATATGCATTTTGTTTCTCTTTAATTTTACAATTGGCAGATATATTATCATCATATTTACTAGCTTAGGAAATAAAATTTGTAGCTCTGATTTTCATCCCTTTTATTGGTATCACTTATATTAAGCAGGAATTATTACCTTGTTTTATGATTAAGTTTATATAAGAAATCCTTAAAGTCCTTTAAGAAATGCGGTAATGGAATATTAATGGAATGCAAACTATTTTTTCCTATCCATCTGTTGAAGACAAATCCAAATTTGAATCTTAATTTTCCCTTAGATAGTGAAGTTGAAAAACCTATTTAGATTTTTTGACCTTCAGTTTCAATTGTTTTAGAAAAATAAATAATAGGTAACACTTTAAAAGGTAGTTATAAGGATTCAGTGAGTGCATGCGATTGCTAATAAAAATACACGTTTGCCATCTAATGTGAGGCAAAATAACTCAACTCTGAGAGAAATGGCTGGACCTTGTCTCTGAAGGGATCAATTGCCACAACTTACCTGGCATTATGATCTATCAGAAAACATGAGTATCCTTGAATTCTAATTCTTTTCTGTAGCTAGTTAGTATCAGAGGGTGAAAAATGAGGGCTCAGGGTTGTACTCAGGAAATATCAATACACAATTGAGCTCAACAGAAATTTCAGGATATATTTGGACATAAATGTGGACAGGTATTCTTAAGCCTCTCAAAGTGGAATCCCTATGAGCAAGGTCTTAAAGAGAGATAATTAGCAGGTTTTCCACTCCCTAGTCTTAGATTAGCTTTCCTCCTCATTGGTTCACACATCACACACCAAAATACAGTAACTTCAATATAACTAATTTCTCAAGTTGGACTTTTGTTTCATAATTTCCTCTTAGTAATTAGGCATGGGTTCTTACAGATGTGATTGCTGTGACCAGCCAGATATGAAATATTTGTGCTTCTCAGACCCACATGGAGAAAAATAATGTCATGTATAAGTCTGAAAAAAAATTCAGAGGGATGTGTTATTCTTTTCAGATTTTAATTGTCAGAAACCCTGGAGCAGGAGGATATTAAAATAATGCTGACACACTGGGTCATTTTGGTAATTCTCAATTCTTACAAACTGTGGTTCCTAAGAGAAACTGATAAAAATAGCTAAGCTAATCAGGACAGCACCTTCATGGTACAGAGAGGAAATAACTAACTCAGTAGAAGAATGAAATAAATAAATAAATATCTGGAATAGGAAGAACGGTATTAGAAAAATTTCCTGAAACTTAGAAAAAGGCAGATGTTACTGGGTGATCTTTCAGTGTGATTCTGAACTTGAATCTTTGATTTATTTTATATTTAATGGACTATTTCACAACTGTGTAGGAGTAGAGTTTAATATGTAGATTTTATTTATTTTGGTAAAAAAGATAACTTCAAGCATAGGACATCAAGCAGTTTTCTATCTACCCCAATAGTTATGTACTAGCATTCTCTTTCGAAATTGCCCATAAATACATAGTTCTTCAAATGTCCTTTGAGATATACATCTGGTAGTCTTATTAATTAATATATTGAGTGAAACATTAGACATGTGTTCATTTTCTATTTGTGTGAGAGTTACAATATTATCTTTGTGAAACTTATACTTTATGTCTCAAGGCAAAAGAACAAAAAGATCTCATCAGAAAAAAATCAGAAAAGTAACACTATATACCACATGAGTTCAGCAGTCAAGAAGAAAAAGTTCTTATTTGTTAATCAAATGCTGGGCACCCCATTATTGTGAATTGTCCAGGTTATTGTCAAACAGAAAAAATTAGAAGAAGCAAGAATGGCTAAATGTTTGCATATTAAAAAGAGTTGAGTCAGATAGCTGAGAGGGAAGATAACTGAGAGACTTGTCAGCTGCATTCCAGTGGGAGAGTATTTCTTTGTTTATTGGAATTGTTGAGGAGACTTACAGAAAGTGTGATGAGACAGAAATATGTATGAAGATTAATATTAATATCCAGAAGAGACCATTAAAGAACTGTGTTGTGCTTAATGAAAATAAACCTTTTTAAATTTTCTGAGAAAGGGAACACATAAGACATACCTGGTTTTTACTTTCGGTTGTTTGAGTACGTTAAAGAAATTTTTCAGACAGAACACTTGTGATCATTTGTCCAAAGTATTATTGTCAAGTGAGAGCTAGGAAAATATGCCTCTAAGAAAAATATTTCAGATATTTACATTTGGTAGAGCATTTTACAGGAAAAGGAGTGACTGACTAAATTGTGAACATAGGTACAAGAGGGCAATAACTTGCTAAGGGTTATTAGGGCAGTAATTAGACTGGGTAAAGTACCTTGCCACTTTAAATATTTAGTAAGCCTGGGCACAGCAAGATAGTTGTCAAGGTTTAATCTAACCTTTTGGAAATTTCTCTTCATTACATCTAATAATAAACTTGTTCTAAAATCGTCTTAGAGAAAATAACTCAAATGTATGTGGACAAAAAGGGTCACATACTAAACCTAACAAGCTCAGGGGAGGCCTATATGATGGCTTTACAAACTCAGAGATCTAGTTTCAGACCACAGATGATGGTCGGAAATTAAAACTTTTTGACTAGAAACAGTTATGGTGGGTAATCATGTCTTGGGCTAGACTCTTGACCTTGATTAAGCCTGTCTATTGTATTTTTTGCATCTAAAATAACACACCTTCGGGATGTCAAGGTAACATCCCTTTTCTGGACCCATCTGGGCTCAACAATCTCACCATAGAGCCCCTAATGGTTATTGTTATCATGTTAATTGTTGACTGTTAACTATTGCATTCCCTTTGGTTTAAAAAAGCACATATGTCTATTATTTAACTTTTTATGCAATCCCAGAGGATCCCCTCCCCTTTGCTATCTCCCTAATCTCTCACCAAGGGATTTTATGTAACCCACCTACACATTCTCTTTTGATAGTAATGTATAAAGCAGGATGTAGAACTGCCATTTTCTGGAGCATTTCATCAATCCATTAAGGTTTTGTTTCCCAGCAACTGTCATCAGTTTGGATTGAATAAACTCATAAAAATTATCTATGGGTTTGAATGTTTCTTACATTGACATGCATATATATTTTTTTCAAAAGTGATTGATAAGATGATATAGGCCTTTTGACTGGTTTGAAATATGTATAAAATTACTTGCTAGGCTTTAAATACGTGTAAAATATAGGTATATAGATGGTAAACACTTAGAAAATATTAGTTACTTCCTAAGAACCCAACATTGCTGCTAAAAATGACACAAAATAAATACAAAAAAACACAATTCTTCAATTACAAGGGAAAGATTTTTTTTTTGCACATACATGCAAGCACACACATATATTTTATAATCTAAGCATTCATCATTAAATATTAAATGGCCAGCTATTGTATGAGAAATCATCCTTCAATTCTGCCCTTAAGCTTTTTTAGGAGCACTCTGGGAAGTAGGCAGTTTTATTTATTGGAGCAAGAATTTCTAAGAGGCTTTCCTAAATTGATTTCTACCCTATTACATATGAATTGGCCTCTATTCCTTAAATTCACTTTCTCAATTCCCCAATTCTACATAGTTTTTGAAACCTACTTCAAATGCTCCCTGGTCATCTAGTCTCAAGTATTTCTCCTTCCCTAATGTTTGTAAGCACACCTTTTGTATTTTTCTTAAGGCAAGCATCACTTACTATCATCTAATATTATAGGACAGAAAGAAGCTAGGGAAATTCCAGGATAAGAGAAATATAGAAACTCAGATGGATAGAGAAACACAGCTATTTGCAGCCACCTAGTCAATTCTTTCTTCCCTAAACCAAGGAAACTTCCATTTGACTGGGTAATCCCACTCTAGGAAAATACCCCAAGAGAACAGAAATACCAATCAGAAAGAATATATGCACCTCTATGTTCATAGTGACATAATTTACAATAGTTAAGATTTGGAAACAGTCTAAGTACTCATCAACAGATGAGTGGATTAGAAAATTGTGGTACATCTACACAATGGAATACTATGCTGCTGTAGAAAAGATGGAATTCTTACCATTTGCAATAGCATGGATGAAACTGGAAAGCATTATGCTAAGCAAAGTAAGCCAGTTAGAGAAAGATAAATATCACATGATCTCACTCATATGTGGAATACAATGAACAAGATAAACTGATGAACAAAAATACAACCAGAGATATAGAAGCATAAAATAGACTGTCAAACCTATGAGGGAAGTCAGGGGGTGAGAGGATAAGAGGTCAACCAAAGGACTTGGATGCATTCATATGAGTATAACCAATGGACACAGACAGGGGTGGGAGGTGAGGGCATGTGCTGAGCCTCCAGGGAGAGTTCAATGGAGAAAAAAAGAAGACTCATGTAATACTTTAAACAATAAAGAATTTAATTTGTTTTCAAAGAGTAAATGATTTGTACTTCTCCCCACCCAGAGGGTAAATAGCTTAAATCACTCTACTCAGGGAGACAGATAACAGAAATTCAATTATGATATTTGCCAGCCACACTTAAAAACAGAAAATAAGAGAATATTAGTAAATCTCATTTTGGTATATCAGCATAAAGCTGATGAATATTCTATTGCCCCACCTCTAATATCTCCCCTAAATGCCCAGCCTTTAAAACTCCCTAAACTAAAGGTCCCAGCACACTTTCCCTCTGGGGAGCATATCCCTGACATTCCCTTCCTTTTCTCCTTCCTCCACAAGCAGTTATCTCCTAAGCTCCAAGGAATATGGTGATATTTGCAACAAGGAGGAGGGGAGAGGGGGCAATAGGCAGTGGTAGCTCATCTGGGCTAACTCCCTGAACCGTCTCTAAGGCCTTCCCCCTCCTTTTTTTTTTACTTCCCACTGAGCCCATGCAGCCCAATGTAGGCTCTCCTGCTGCTTCTTCTGTGCCCTTAAGTCTGTTTTTGCTGTGGTCAATAAATTATTGCTTACTTTTTTACACTTTGTCTCTTGATTAAAATCTTCCCTTCAAGAAGATAAAAACTGAGATCTTGCCAGTAACATTATTACTAGTAAGTGTATTTCCATAATTCCTTTCCTACTGAACTCTGAGTTCTTTTATATAATAGCATTTTATTCTCTAAAAGCTGCATTTTAATTTTGCTATTTCCTGACTCAATTTTGTACACCCATGTGGTATAATTAAGATTTTTCAGAACATGAAAAGCAATCAGACATCCTCTGTACTCAGCTAGGGATGATGTGTGATATTAGTTATCCACCTTCACCACAAAAGTGACAATTATAGTTATGTCTGTTTTTCTTTCTCAGTTATGGAAGAAGGCAGCCCCAGACAGTTAGAAGTGAAAGCGAAAGGAAAATAGCAGTTTGGGTATACCTATAGTCCTAAAAATTCTTGATAGGATCACCTTTTGCGCAGGTTAAAGGACTGAGAGTTAATTCCTTCTTACAATCACAGGCTCTTAAAGGCACCACAGCTTTTCAAGCTAGGAGCAGTATTTTTTTCTTACTCACAGATACCCTCTGCAAAAAGTTTCAAACATTCAGACCAGAAGCCCTATCTATGCCTCATTACCATTTAAATAGACTGATCAATGAAAATTAGCATGTGATTTGAATTACAACACCACCTCCTGCTTTTTTAGAGTCTGGATCCTCTGAGCCTCTTTAAATAGCTGCTACATTTTCTTATGAGGATTCCTCCTTCTCTTCAGTCTGAAAACAGGTGTTTGCCTGTGCTTTATAGCAATAACTTTAATGGAGTGATTGATCCCTGGCTCTGCCTATTCTTCATCTGCATCCACTATAACCTATTGTCCTGTTAAAACACCAAATATGTAATAGCAGCCACCTTATACAATGAATATTTTGATCTAATACCACCCTTAGTTGTAAGTCTACAATCTTATTACACCAATTTAACCCATCAATAATGTTATCATTGTGGATCAGTGGACCCACAATGCTGATCAGGGATTCAAGGACTATAATGGCTACTAGTCACCATAAGAGGCTTGGACAAAAATAAATAGAAAACATAAAAATTAAAAAATATCTATATATAAGCTATTGAATTTACCAGTATGCATCTAGTCTGCCTTGTCTATATCATAAAAACTTTATTAAAATTAATTATAAGATGATGTGTGGAAGAGCTTTATCCATATTATTATATCATACAAATATACAGCTTTATTAATTTTAATCCAAATATATAGATATAGTGATTATAGTGATATGACTTAATTAAATATATTGGTAGGATTATTTTATAATTTGCCCCACTTTATTATTGTTACTTATATAAAACATATTTTCCTGTTTTATAGTTAAGATAGTAAAGAAGCACTGCCTTGAATTTGGTTGTGATTTCTGGTCACTGGTGGGAACATAAGCAGTTTCCAGCTGAGAGATCACAGATTATATTATAAAAAGCCAGTGGCCATAACGCCATAATGCTGTAACATTCAAACAATCAGTCACCAGGAGATGCATTGATGGGTCCCATGGCGGTAGGTAGGACAATGGGTCACACAGTGTGGCAGGACCCATACTCTCTGAGTCTTTCACAATTGTGCATGCTGGGCCTCTAGTTTAAAAATAAGATTATATAATATTTTCTCCAACAGACTAACCAATATTCTATTGATCCTCAAGTAACTCTCCAACTCTGATTCATAATTTTTATTTAGTTGAAAAAAATGTACAGTATTATACAGTAGTACACAATACTCTATTCTTTAGCAATGAAACTATTTCTTACTTTTTTAATTTAATAAATCTTTATTTTTCAGATTATTACAATTCTTCCTCCTCCCCGCCAGCTTCCCTCTACCTCATTCCCACCCCAACCTCTGCCCATACCTACTCCTCCCACTGTCCTCATTAATAGGTGTATAATTTGTGTCCAGTCTCTTCCTGCACCCCTACCTTTTTTCCCCCAAGAAATGTCAGTCCACTCCCTTTCTATGCCCCTGATTCTATTATATTCACCAGTTTATTCTCTTCATTAGATTTTTTATTCACTTGATTGTTAGATTCACTTGTTGAAGACATGTATTTGTTGTTCATAATTTTTATCTTTACTGTTTTCTTCTTTCTCTTCTTAAAGAATATCTTTCAGCAGTTCATATAATACTGGTTTGGTGTTAATGAACTTTAGTTTTTTCTTATTTGTGAAGCTCTTTATCTGCCCTTCAAATATGAATGATAGCTATGCAGGGTAGAGTAGACTTGGATGTAGGTTCTTGCTATTCATCACGGCTGCCACACCCATCTAGCATGCATAGTTTCTGTTGAGAAATCAGTTGACAATCATATGGGTGCTCCCTTGTAGGTAATTAACTGTTTTCTCTTGCTGTTTTAATATTCTCTCAAAGTCTTTTGCTCTTGAAATTTTAATTATGATGTGTCTTGGTGTGGTCCTTTTTGGATTCCTTTTGTTCAGGGTTCTCTGTGCTCCCTGGACTTGTAAGTCTATTTCTTTCACCAAATGGGGAAAGTTTTCAGTCATTATTTCTTCAAATGGGTTTTCAGTATCTTGCTTTCTCTCTTCTTCTGGCACCTCTGTAATTCGGATGCTGGTATGCTTGAAGTTGTCCCAGAGGCTCCTTATACTATCTTCAAATTTTTGGATTTTTTTTCTTTTTCTTTTTCTTTTCCAGTTGAGTGTTTTTTGCTTCTTTATATTTCAAATCTTTGACTTAATTCTTGTGGTCCTCTAGTCTGCTGTTAGATATCTGTATAATATTTTTTATTTCAGTCAGAATATGCTTAATTTCTAGTTGGTCCTTTTTCATATCCTCAAAGATCTCATTAAATTGATTGGCCTTTTCTAGGAAATTCTTGAAAAACCTTATAACCATAGTTTTGAACTCTATGTACAGTCATTTGCTTTCCTCCATTTCTTTCATTTCTAATCTATTCCTTTGTCTCAGCATTTTTGCTGCTTCCCTGAATTGGTAGAGTAGCTTTGTGTGGTAGGTGTTCTATAGGGCCCAGTGGCTCAGCCTTCCCCAGTCACCTGGTGCAACTCTTTGAGGATTGTGTGTAGAGTCTTGGTGCACCCCTTTGAGGATTATGTGTAATCTTGACTGTTATTGGTATCACTGGGAGGAATTGAACTCCAGGCCAATTGGCTGTGAGAATCAGCTCTGTTTGCACTGGGAGAACTTCTATGCTGGAGACACCCTTATGAGATAATACTTTCAAAATTGCAAAAGCCTCTGTGCTCAGCTTGGATGGGGCAGAGTCTCAAGGAAGAGCAGACAGCCTTGGCTTCCCATCAGCCCTGCCTTAATAAGCCCCTGTGTCTCAGTGTCCCATGGTAATAGCTGCAAGCACCTCTGAAAGAAAGCCATGCTCAAGTTTTGCCCACTACCAGACAGTCCAGTTTCTCCCCAAATGAGTCTGAGTTCCCAGAAACTCACTTGGAACTGGAGTTTAGCACAATCGGGAGCTCTATCTCCCTCCCACTTTAGAAAACCAGTCACACACTCAGCCACCCATGCACTCAGCAGTCAGTCCTCTTTGCGCATATGTGCCTCTGGACCTCTGCCTTCTGCAGTTCCCCTAAGTCTCAGTGTGCTTTCTCTTTTCCTGACAGTCCAGATTCCCCCCAAATGGCTTTGGATTCACAGACTCTAGCCTGGGACTAGAGTTCAGTGTAGTCGAGAGTTTCCCACGCCTCAAGGTTATGGAACGAATTAAACTCATATCTCGAGGTACCACTGTAGTTGTGAGGAAAAATGGTTTTATATTATATCCCATTAATTCGTTCCATAACCTTGAGGTGTGGGAAACTATGAGACGCTTGAGTCGTGGTAAACTGGTGGGTCGCGTGCAGCCGGCGATCCGTGCTATTACTCCTATCTCAAATGTTGCTCATATTTCAAAGCAAAAATCACTCGCTCAACATCTCATATCTCAAAAATCTCATATGTTAGGGCACTCATATCTGGAGGTACCACTGTATAGCTACAATAAAATAAATAAATAAATAAAAACTGGAAGCTTTCAACAATAGACTAGAAGAAGCAAAAGACCAAATTAGAGAATTCAAAGTCAGGGAGGCAAAACACACTCCATCTGAATAGCAATTGGAGAAAAAATTTCAAAAGGAGGAGAGCCTAAGGTAGTTCTGAAATAACATGAAACAAAGCAAAATGTGTATAATAGAGGTGTCATAATGACAAAAAGAGGAGCAAGGATTAGAAAACCTATTTTAAGAAATAATGTCAGAAAACTACCATCATTAAGGGAAACAGAAAGTCACATAAACACAAAGAGTCCAAAATAAGATGAACACTAAAGGTTCACACCAAGTCATAATTACAATGGCAAATATTAATGACAAACAGAGAATCTGAAAGGCTACAAGAGAAAGACAGAAAGTTACCTATAAAAGATCTCCCATTAGATTATCAAACGATTTCTCAAGAGAAAAACATCAGGTCAGAAAGGAATAGAAGGAAGTATACAAAGTGATACAAAGTAAGGAAATGAATTCAAGAATACTCTATCCAGCAAAGCTATAATTCAAATTGAAGGGGAAATCAGGAGGTTCACAGACAAGAAAAAGGCTAAGCCAGTTTATCACAACCAAGCCACAAATACAAGAAATGCTAAAGGGACTATTGTAAAAAGAAGGGGGAAAAAATGGAAGAAGGAATACAAGCACAAAAAATAAAAATAAAAAACTACAACAAGTACCTATCAATAATAAATTTAAACATCAATGCCTAAATGCTCCAATCAAAAGACATTGAATGGCTGAATAGATAAGAAAACATGACCCATATACAAGCCTTCTACAAGAGACCCTCCTCAGAAAAAGAGACTCACATAGATAGAAAGTGAAGAGATGTAAAAATAACTTTCAGGCAAAGGGAAATGAAAAAAAAAATTGGGTAGCAATACTTACATCTTACAGAATAGACTTCAGAGGGAAGGCCATAACAAGAGATAAGGAAGGCCACTTCATAATACTAAAGGGATCAAAACAACAGGAGGATAAAATCCTGGTAAACATATATGCACCCAATGTAGGAGCACCCAAATATATTAAAAACCTTCTGAAGATATCAAGGCAGAGCAAGAACAATATGATCACAATAGGGGACTTTAATATCCCATTAATATCACTGTATAAATCCTCTAGACAAAAATAAAAGAGGAAACAGCAATCCTAAATGACTCACTAGATCAGATGGACTTAATTGACATCTCCAGAACATTTAATCCCAAAGAATACAGAATATACATTCTTCTCAAGTGACCATGGTAGATTTTCAAACATAGAGCACATATTGGTCACAAGCAAAGTTTTTCCAAATTCAAGAAGATTGAAATTATAAGCATCTTCTCAGACCACAATGGCATAATATTAGAAATAAACTTCAATAAAAACAATCTAAAAATCTCAAGCACTTAGAAGCTGAATAGCATGCTATTAAATAATGATTAGGTTACCAATGAGACAGAAGAAGAAATTAAAAACATCATGAAAATGAATGACAATGAAGACACAACAATCCAAAACCTATGGGACACAGTGAAAGGGAAGTTTATAGCATTAGAGGCCTTCCTCAAAAAATGAGAAGAACTGGTAATAAAATATCTAACTCGACAACACAAAGAAAAGCCCAGAAGGAAGAAAATAATAATCAGAGTGAAAATAAATGACATAGAGACCCCAAAAAGTAATACAAAAGATCAATGAAACCATAAGGTGATTCTTTGAAAGGATAAACAAGACTGATGAACCTCTAGCCAGGTTCACCAAGAAACAAAAAGAAAGGACCCAAATAAACAAAATAAGAAATGAAAGAGGCAAAATAACAACAGACCTCACAGAAATACAAAGGATTATAAAAATAAAAAATAAAAATACAATAAAAAACTCTGTTCCAAAAAACTAAACAAACTAGAGGAAAGGGACATATTCCTAGAAAAATACATCCTTCCAAAACTCAATCAAGAATAATCAAAAAAATCTCAACAGGCTGATAACTAAGGAGGAAATTGAAGCAGTCATCAAAAATCTTCCAGCAAACCAAAGCTTGGGGCCAAATGGCTTCACAGGGAAATTTTATCAAACATTCAAAGAACTAAAACCTGTCTTCCAAAATATTCAAGAGGAAGGCCCACTTTTTCTATGAAGTCAGCATTACTCTAACCCCCAAACCAAATAAAGACACAACAAAGAAAGAGAATTACAGGCTAATAACCCTAATGAATATAGATGCTAAAATCCTCAACATAATTCTAGCAAATCAGATACAGCATTACATTAGAAAGATCATATACCATGTCCAAGTGGGATTTATTTCAGGGATGCAAGGCTGGTTCAATATTTGCAAATCAATAAATGTGGTACATCACATAAACAAACTGAAAGACAAAAATCACATAATCATATCAATTGATGCAGAAATGCCTATTTGATAAAATCAACACCCTTTCCTGATTAATACTCTCAGCAAAGTGGGAATAGAGGGATCATACCTAAACATAATAAAACCCTTATATAACAAACCTATAGCTAACATAATACTCAATGGGAAAAAGCTAAAACCAATTAGCCTAAGAACAGAAACAAGACAGAGATGCCCACTTTCACCATTCCTGTTTGAGATGGTACTGGAAGTGCTAGCCATAGTGATCAGACAAGAAGAAGAAATAAAAGGTATCCAAACTGGCAAAGAAGAAGTAAAATTGTCATTATTCACAGATGACATTATATTGTATGTAGAAAACCCTAAAGACTTCATCAAAAACTACTAGGATTAATAAATGAATTGGGCAATGTAGCCGGATACAAAATTAACACCCAGAAATATATGGCTTTTTTATATACCAATAATGAAGTCACAGAAAGAGAAACTAAAAAAAAAAAAAAATCCCATTTACCATTGCAACAACAACAACAAAAAATAAGATACCTACGAATAGCCAAAACCTCTTTGGTTCAGTGGATAGAGAATAGATCTGTGGACTGAAAGGTGCCAGGTTCAATTCCAATCAAGGGCATATACCTTGGTTGAGGGTACATCCCCAGTAGGGGGTGTGAAGGAGGCAGCTGGTTGATGTTTCTAACTCTGTATGATACCTACAAATAAATTTAACCAAGAAGGTAAAGGACCTATACACAGAAACTTATAGGATGCTGAAAAAGGGGATAAAGGAAGACAAACAAATGGAAGAATAAAACATTTTCATGGATTGGGAGAATCAACATCATTAAAATGTCCATATTACCCAAAGCAATCTAAAGCTTCAATGCAATCCCCATTAAAATGCCAACAACAAGTTTCAAAAACCTAGAACAAACTCTCCAAAAATTAATCTGGATTTTAAAAAAAAGAAAAAGAAAAAAGACCTTGAATATCAGCAATCTTGAGAAAGTAGAACAAAGTTAAAAGGATCACAATAGTACCAGATATCAAGCTATATTACAAAGCCATTGTTCTCAAAATTGCCTGGTTCTGGCACAAGAACAAACATATAAATCAATGGAACAGAACAGAGAATCCAGAAATCAACCCAAGCCATTATGCTCAATTAATATTTAATAAAAGAGGCAAGAGCATACAATGGAGTCAAGACAGTCTCTGCAATAAATAATGCTGAAAATAATTGGACAGATTCGTGCAAAAAATGAAACTAGACCACCAACTTACACCATTCAAAAAAATAATCTCAAAATGGATAAATGACTGAAATTTAAGACAGGAAACCCTAAAAGTCTTAGAAGAAGCCATAGTCAGCAAAAGAGCATACATCTGTCATAGCAATATCTTTACCGAAGAGCTCCTAGGGCAATGGAAACTAAACAAATGGGACAAAAATAAAAAGCTTCTGCACAGCAAAAGAAACCATCAGTATAAAGACAAGAAAGCCCACTACATGGGAGAACATATTTGCCAATGTTATCTTCCATAAGGGTTTAATCTCCAAAATTTATAGGGAAATCACACAACTTAACAAAAGAGAGATAAGCAATCCAATCAAAAAGAAGGGAAAAGCACCTCAATAGACACTTTTTTAAAAAGGACATAAAGAAGGCAAAAGATATATGAAAACATGCTCAAAGTCACTAATTATCTAAGAGATGCAAATCAAAACAACAATGAGGTTCTATTTCACACCTGTCAGAATGGCTATCATCAACAAATCAACAAATGACAAGTGATGGAGAGGATGCTGAGAAAAAGGAACCCTCTTGCACTGCTGGTGGGAATGCAGACTGGTTCAGCCACTGCGGAAATCAATATGGCTTTTCCTCAAAAATTTAAAAATTAAACTTCCATTTGACGAGTAACCCCACTTCTAGAAATATATATTCCAAGAAAACAAAAACACTAATCAGAAAAGATATATGCATCCCTATGTTCATAGCAGCACAATTTACAATTGCTAAGATTTGGAAACAGTCTAAGTGCCCATCAGCAGATGAGTGGATTAAAAACTGTGGTTCATCTACACAATGGAATACTACACTGCTATAAAAAAGAAGGAACTCTTACCATTTGCAACAGCATGGATGGAACTGGAGATCATTATGTTAAGCAAAATAAGCCAGACAGAGAAAGATAAATATCACATGATCTCACTCATTTGTGGAATATAATGAACAACATACACTGATGAACAAAAATAGAACCAAAGTCACAGAAGCATCCAACCTATGATGGAAGGCAGGAGAGTGTGGGGTAAGAGATCAACATGCATAGACTTGTATGCATGCATATGAGCATAACCAATGGTCACAGACAGTGGGGTGGAGCATCCAGGGAGAGGTCAATTGGGGGTAGGAGGAAGGAGACTTATGTAATACTTTAAACAATAAAAAATTTAAATTAAAAAAAAAACATGTGAGTGAAGGCCATTGAGAAAGAGGTTCTTATACCTCTGATTTACTCCATTTAAATATTTCATCTTATGTTGTCCTACAAATAAAATTCATGCCAATAGGTTCAGTTTTAAATTTGTAGAAATAATTGTTATCCTAAGGCATTGGTCAGCAAACTAATTAGTTAACAGAGTGGTAAATGCAGCTCAAGAACTGAAGTTAGCCAACCACAATATATATATCCAGAACGGTAGTTATTCTTGTTAGAAATAACACTTTTAAAGTCATTTATTATGGATACTAGAGGCTTGGTGCACGAAATTTGTGCATGGAGTTGAGGGGGGGTTGGGTCCTGAACCACTGGCTTATAACTGCTCATGTGCCTGCGTGCCTGATACCCTTAAATGCTCTCTCCTGCCAGTCTAACCCCCCTAACTGCTCCCCCCTGCAGCCCTGATCCCCCTATCTGCCTATCTACTCTCCCTCCTGGACTGATCCCCCCAACTGCCTATCTGCTCTCCCTTCCTCTCTGCACCCTCTGAACCCCCAGTTCAGACATGCTGAGAGCTTTCCGCTGTGGCCCTGCTCCCATCCTGATTAATCATTACATGACGACCTCCCTGCCAATTTGCATATTCCTCTATTATTAGTATAGGTAGTCTGTATTCTGGAAGTGCTGAATATCGTACTTAGCTAAAGTTCTAACCCAATTTATTTCTTTACCAACAATCATTCTGGAAGTAGCAGAGTATCTGGATACTCATTTTCTTGTCCTCAAATAAAATGTGTTACTTTTTTTTAACCCAATCTTAAAACAAAGTCACTATTTTCTTTTTTAATTAGCATTTCTTATTATTCCTATATATTTTTATAGAACATAGGAAATTTTTATAGTACATTTTTAACTAATTATATTAAATTATTAATTTAAAAGTTTGTGAAAAATTACTACCCATGGTGAATATAAGAAAATTCAGGGAGGACAAATTGATGTAGGTAAAGTGTTATTATTTTTTCTTTTCTAAAATATAAACCATTTTTAGCTATTTGCACCTAAAATATAAAAAGGATAATATTTTTTACTTATTAAGCTAAAAATATAATTAGAGCTCTGTGGTTTTTGGGTTTTTTTTAGGAAAGTGTTTTTTTCTGGGAAGTTTAATACCAATATAAATCTGTTGTTCTATTTTGAGTATATGATATTGTATTGTCAGAATTATTCTATTGATTTATCAGTGAGAAGGTAAGTCAATTTGTCTAGACTGCAGTATATTTTAAAGATAGGTTGTGATATATTTATTTAAAACTAATATTAACTTTGAAATTACTGGGAGGGATAGAAGAATATGAAGAACTCAGTAAAAACTAAACAAGACAGTTATACTAATAAAAATAGATCTGTTATTTACAAATTTTACCAGATGAAACTGACCTATGGACATTTTTTCTTCATTAGTGTCTTTTTTAATTGATGTTTTTATTGAATTTAAAATATATTTTATTGGTATTTTACAGAGAGGAAGGAAGAGGGATAGAGAGTTAAAAACATGAATGAGAGAGACATCGATCAGTTGCCTCCTGCACACCCCCTACTGGGGATGTGCCGCAACCAAGATACATGCCCTTGACCGGAATAGAACCTGGGACTTTTCAGTCCACAGGCCTATGCTCTATCCACTGAGCCAAACTGGTCAACTGATGTTTTTATTGACTTTTAAGGGAGAGGAATGGAGAAAGAGAGAAAAAAA
>PVJN01043665.1:0-17687 GCA_004026805.1 Lasiurus borealis | reverse complement strand
TCTCTAGACGACTTCACTGTCTTTGTCTTTGATCTGGTACTCTCTCTGTCAGAAATCTAGTTGGGATAAAGCCCTCTTTGCCCAAGACTTATATTTAAAGGGTTTCAAATGATCCCCTGGCATCTCATAATGGTTTCAATGTCCTCTTCTTATAGGAAGCACCTACCTCCCTTCTTATAGAGATTTCTGGTGTCCATTCTTGATCAGCATAAGCCTCCAGGCCAACATTCAGGAGGGTTCAGGAGCCTTCTGAGCGTGGTGGAAAAATGATCCAATCAGCTAGGCTGACTGAGATATGGTTTAATAATTTATCAATACATGTTAGATTCACATTCTCCCTGTAACTTTCCAATAAAAATGAGAGGTGTGGTCATTTTTATGTGCATATTATGTATCTTGTTTTATCCTAGCATGTTGTTTAGTGCTATTCTGAGAAGAGCTGGGTCTAAGAAACTTGTCAGGATTCTCCCATGTCCTACAGGTTAGTTTCTTCAAATAGATGATATATTTGCAACTCAGAGAATCAATAAGAATGTCAGCTTCATGATCCCCTTGTTCTTAGAAGGGGTCACAGAGTTCAAGTGCTTTATGTTATAGGGAGAAGTCTGGTATTCAGGTGGATGAAGTGACTTCACCCAAGGCCACATGGGTAATTAGTGGTAGAGACTCTGGTGCATTTCCATATACCCAGCTAATGTTTCCACCAACTACAAACTTCTCAGGATGTATATGGGACAAATAGGCAACCTAATATGCAGATGTAGTTAAATGATAGCTATTTAATATTGAACATTTAACACATGAGCCAAATTTAACACAAATAATAATATGTAGTTAAAATACATTAAAAATTGTCAATGTGACTCTCAACTCATCAGTAATCTTGAGTTTTGCAGTGGCTTCCAGCTCAGGGAACCTCTGACAAAGTGAACAACTGTGATAATAATTGTATTGAAGACTTACCATGTGCACTGAGCTTTCCCCTTACCAACTCATTTAATCCTTCCAAAGACTCTGTGGGGTGGGCACTATTTTCTTCCTTTTGCAGATGGAGAAATAGGCAGAGAATGGATGAGAAATGTGCTCACAGTTTCAAAGTTAGGAAGTGGCAGGTTCGTGCTCTTAAGCCCTGCCTTAGTCTGGTGGCATGGATGTGTTTATTCTGTTTAAACAGGAATTTTGTGATTAATCACATTGTTGAACCATTACATATACATATCCTTGGACCTTTCCCAATACATATCCTCAAGCAGTCAGCAGAAAACCTAATTATAGGATGTTTGCTTGATTACTGTTGCACTGAAACTACTTCCTTAACCTTTGACCTGTATGTGTGCATAATATTATGAATAAATGTATTGATTGTGTGTTGACTCCATTAGCGACAAGGATGTCTAGTGAACATTTTATTGGGATGCAGGATGGACTTCTCCACTTAGATACAGGCATGTAGCATGATTTAGATACTGAACAAATTTATCAACCATGCAACTAGATTCATATTCTATTAAGTCTACTAGTAATTCATCCTCAAAATCACCAATTTAAAAAATAGCTTCATGATTTTTGTCCCCCCAAACCTTTTATTTCTCATGATCCAAATTTATGATGTGTGAAGTGAGTGGGTTTTTATTTTCCATGATTATTTCTAATGACTTTTATATAATTTGTGACACCTAATTATAATTTGTGATCATTTTACCCTTCTGAAGTCCTGTTATGCAATCACCCTATTAATTTCCTGGCCCTTGGCTCTTCCAGAAAGGCTATGTCATGTGGGTAGGTATTGATATCTGACATATGTGTATATGATTTACATATCCAGATTCATTTTATGTGAGGTTTCTCATCTTCTTTGAAGTAACCTGAGATTTCCTGGGAGTATTATAAAAGCAGATGGGGATCATTGGTTTAAACTGTTCTTTGAATGTAAGAATCAAGGAGACTGTCAGCCTCATGATCCTCTTGTTCTTAGAAGGGATCACAGAGTTCAAACGCTTTATGTTATAGGGAGAGGTCTGGTATTCAGGTGGGTGCAGCGACTCCCCAAGGCCACGTGGGAGAGACTCTGGTGCATTTCCATATACTCAGCTAATGTCATTTCCACCAACTCCAAACTTAGGCAGTTCTAGACGTTATATTAATTCCATCAAGGCACCAACTGGCACAACTCTAGATAGCAAGTTGGGTCCCTGAGGTTATGAATGCAGACAAAGCACCAAGCTAAATGGTACCCTTTTATTCTAAGACATAAATGTACCTTATAGCCTGGGAAATACTAGGCAATCTGACTTAACATTTTTATTAGCTAGAAATATGCAAAGTCTTTTCTAACAGGAAGATATGCTTTTTTATTGATTTTAGAGAAAGAGGGAGGGAGAGAGAAATATTGATGTGAAAAAAAAAAACATTGACCGCTGCCTCCCATACATGCCCCAAAGGGGGTCGAACTCGCAGCATAACCGGAAACCTGGGTATGTGCCATGACCAGGAAGTGAACCTACAACCCTTTGGTGCACTAGACGACCCTCCAACCAACTGAACTGCACGGGCCAGGGATCCTGCTGTTATATTTTAAATAGCAAACATGATTAAGGCTAAACATTTATTTCCATGATCAGAACTGGTGGCCTTAGGATCTTACTCATTTGTGGAAAGGATTAATGTCCTTAAAGAAAAGACACCTGGGCAATCATTATGCTAACAAAGCCCATTCTTAGTGTGGCTGGCTAAAATAAACATCTTCCTTGCTAACAAAAGAAGCACTTTACTACAAAAACAACATTACCATACTTTGCAAGCAATAGTTTCCACTCACAGTGCTTTGGATATTAAGTCCTGACCTTTTGGTTTTAAAAAGGGGGATTTAAATGAGTGGGAATGTGTGTATAGATGGGTATCTATATACATCTGTGTAGGAATAAATAAATATTTCATGTGTGTATTACATGTGTGTGTATTTTATAAGATGGGTAGTGACTCAGACTATAGTGGGCTCAGAGTTAAGGCTGATTTGGATTTTTAGGGGAACTGCTGGATGTTTAGTGTTTAACCCATGAACTATTTTATAAAGGAAAATGACATGTTTTAGGTTTTTAAGAGAAATATCTTGTCACCCCCAATTACATAAAGTTGTGGTTAGGAAAATAAGGCACATAATGTCATTAAACTTAATGGAAGCAGAATCCAGAGCTAAGGGGAGTGTGCCAGTTGGTGCCTGGGTCTGTTCAGTGCCGAGCTCTCTGAGAGATCAATCTCTAGGCAGAGCTCTTTGCAACACTGTGCTGGGGAGTGGCAGCAGGCAGCTCGAGAGTCTGGACCTTTGCATCTGTGTTGGGAGATCTGGGCAGTGTAGCCTCGCACCTAAACAAAATTGCTCTCCGTAATTTAGATCAGTTCCAGAGAATGGGGGCATTGATTTTCCAAATCTACAAAAGCAGAATACCATAGTAAAACTATAATTTATTTATACAAGTGTGTTTTTACAAAGACCATCTGTCAGTTGACTCTCTGATCTAAAACAAATCTGTTTGTTCCCCAGAAGAAATAACATGTCTGTTGAAAAACGATATGGACGACAGGCTGCCCAATCCACCAGCCATTGTATAATAGTAACTATTTATGATATATTTACTTCTAAGGGAGTGCTGTGAGTGGAAACTATTACTTTTAAAGTATGGTAATTAATTTTTCATTGCTTCAAAGCCAAGAAATAGAGCCCAGTTGCATTTATTACGATTGCTGCACAAGAAACATGTTTCTTCTGGAAAAAATACCTAAATAAAAGCATTCAGAGAACTTTGGCCATGAGACAGCTCAGTGCTCTGATGGGTGGGCATAGGCCCATGTGCTTGAACTCAATCCCTGAATTCACTTTTGGAGGACTGAGGACAAATCACTGAATGACCATGACCACTTGATCTCTAGGCATCATTGATGGCCCTTATTAAAAATTATATCTTGTCCAGCCAGTGTGGCTCAGTGGATAACCATCAACCTAAGAATCAGGAGGTCACAGTTTGATTCCTCATCAGGGCACATGTCTGGGTTAGAGCTTGATCCCCAGTGTGGGGTGTGCAGGAGACAGTTGAGCAATGATTCTCTCTCATCATTGATGTTTCTATCTCTCCCTCTTCCTCTCTGAAATCAACGTATATTTTAAAAAATTAGATCTTATCATTAACTAGAGGCCCAGTGCATGGCAGTCTAGGAGCCCTTAGTGTAGTGGTGGTGGCAGGAGCTCCTGCATTGAGCATCTGCCCCCTGGTGGCCAATGCGTGTTATAGTGACCGGTCTTTCCACCATTCGGTCTATTTACATATTAGCCTTTTTATTATATAAGATACTAAAAAAAGGACTCTAGGCTGGAAGAAATAGAAATGGAAGAGGAGGAAAGGATCCCTCTTCCAATCCTCCTACACACAAAGGAGACACTTGAGTGAATGCTTATTTATTTATTTAATTAAAGATATTCTTTTCTTATATATATTTTTATTGGTTTCAGAGAGAAAGGGAGAGGGAGAGAGAGGTAGAAACATCAATGATGAGAGAGAATCATTGATTGGCTGCCTCTGCACACCCCGTACTGGGGATTGGGCCCACAACCCAGGCATGTGTCCCTGACTGGAATCCAACCCAGGACCCCTCAGTCCAAAGACTGGTGCTCTATCCACTGAGCCAAACCAGCTAAGGCTGTTTATTTATTTTTAATATTTATTTTGTGATGCAATTTAATATTTCTTAATATCTACTCTCATCAAGAAACCAAGCTAGGTCACATGAGAGGTACAAAGAGGCATATTCTTTTCTCTCAGAAAACTTGCAATCTACCTGATAACTCAGGACATGGCGATAGGTATAGTGATCACCTTGAAATTAATAATGAAAAATAGTTAACAAGACACCCTGGCTGCTTTGGCCCAGTGGTTAGAGCGTCGGCTCACAGACCTCAGGGTAGCGGGTTCAATTCCTGGTCTAGAGTGATTGCCTAGGGGAGGCAACCAATGATGTGTCTCTGTCATGTTGATTGATTCTCTCTCTCTCCCCCTCCTCCTCCTTCTTTTCTACTCTAACAGTCAATGGAAAAAATATGTTTGGGTGAGAGTGAAAATAAACAAAGTTAACAAGAGTCAGGAGTAATCACTGAAAACTTCTCTTAAGTTAACACACATTCTTACATTTTGGTTTTCCAAAGCACTCTTAAAACTGGTTTAACCAGGTACTCCCACCCACCCCAATCTTATTTACTTTTAATTTACTATTTCCCAAACATTTAAAAATAGGCAGTACTTGACTATGATAACCAAATCAAAAGGTGGAAAGGCAGATGGTGTAAGGGTCCTTTCCCGTGTTCGGCATGTGGGCAGTCACCTCTCCATGGTAGCCAAAGTTGCGTTTTTTTCTGTGTCCTTCCATGCACGTACTTTTCTCTTAGGTTTCTTTTTGTGGCTAGAGGTCTTATTTGAGTCTTAATATTCAAATCCCAAAGGGGACAGTTTGTAAGGCAGCTCATGTACTCCTGTCTGCTGAGGTCTCAGAGGCTCAAAGGCAAGATCCATGTGGGGCCTCCTGCTGATGCAGCTGTGAAAGGTCCATCTCAGATCTGGGAAAGGCCTCACCTGGCTTAAGTCAAAACCAGGGCCTCGCTGGCACCTTTGTCTCCCAGGCTGACAGTTCAGCATTCCAGCTCTGGAGATAAGAGGATCCCTTTACCTCTTTGTTTTGTTTTTCTGTTAATCCACACGTGAGAGTATTTTTTCCATTGCTTTTCAGAGAGAAGGGAGGAAAAGCTAGGGAGTGGGAAGGGGTAAAGAGAGAGATGTGAGAGAGACATATCGACTGGTTACCCCCCACTTGGCATTAGGGTGGGGAGCGAACCTGCAACCCAGTACTGGTAGCTGCTGGCGCTCTAAACACTTAGCACTCCAGTCAGGACCTCCCTTCACCTCTTGATGGATCCTGGAAGGTGCCTCATGGCCACTCTGCTTTATTTCCCACTAAGCACCTGCAGTTAAGTGGAAGACCTAATATGGGGAGCCTTGAAACAAGGGTGAGGGCTTGGTTCTGGCTTCAGTAAGCAGTGAGATCTTAGAGCTTCTCATGATAGGCAGTGGACAGTCTGAGAGCCACATTTTTGGGAGATTCCCCTGACAACTGTGCATGCATTATGGATGGTAGTGGGGAGACCCTGGGGCAAAAAGACCAGCCCTTCTTCACCAGCCGGAGCAGATCCCCCTTAGTGTTCCATTATCAACAGAATCACTTTTCCCTTTCTGCAGGGAGGTAGCATTTTGATTTCTCCTATTGTATAACAAGAGAGTAGGCCACATTTTTTTGAACTAACCAATGGGCATTAAAATCAGCATTTTGAACGAAAAGAAAATGAACAACAGCCCATCACAACAAATCACTGAAAGTTACCTGGGACTCCTTCTTCCCTCCCCTTTCCAGCCTTTTCTGAGAATATCACTGGTAAGTGACACACTTATTTCATGGTCTTCTAACCTTGTCTTGTGGGCCCCGAGTCCCACAGCTGGTTAGTGGCCTGGCAGACATCAGGCTTTGTGGTGGAGATTCTAAGGTTCTTTCCATTCCATCTCGCTGGCCCAGTTAAGCACTCACCATCACTGTGTGTGTGTGAGTGTGTGAGAGAGTGTGTGTGTGAGACTGTGAGTGTGTGTGAGTGTGAGAGTGTGTGTGTGAGTGTGTGTGAGTGAGTGTGAATGTGTGTGTGTGTGAGTGAGTGTGAGTGTGTGAGTGTGTGTGTGTGAGTGTGTGTGTGTGTGTGATATCACATCACAGGCTAGAATAGACTCCCAAATATTTCAACGTAAGGACTTTTGGAGCTAGTTTTATATGGAGAAATAAAAATGGCTCAATCTCTTTATTTACACATTTATTTTCATAAAAAGATACTCTTTAAAGAGGCATGCTAAATGGCCCTGTCTAGACTCTTAAGGCATATTCATGGGTCTATGACTGATTGGCTGTGTCACCACTGTTTACTGATGAAGCTCTGCACACAGTCGCAGCAGCCTGTCCTCTCAGAGCGGTTTGCCAGGAGGCCCTGTTGCCTTTCTGGCTCACCATTCCGCCCCTCTCTCTGGTGGCTCCTTTCATCCAGCTCACGCCGGGAGGCTGTGCTCCCCTCCGTTCTATGCCGATGATCATATAACTCAGTGTTCTCAAATAATAGGACAAGTGAGCCAGGAGAACCTCACTGAGGGCCAGAGGGATGGTCACCATTAAGATCTTGAGGAACTTTCAGAACAACACCCCTGCAGAGTGGCCCTGGCAGCCGCTGCTCCTGGGGATGAGAAGCCACTGGCTCAGAACCAGCCAGCTCTGAACCGCGGGGCTGTCTGCGCTGCTCCAAAGCATTTCCTTCTTTCCACGGTGGCTGCTGAAAGGCAGGCCCCAGGAATCCTGTTCTAAAGGTGCCGCTGGGGACCCTGGGTTATTAAGGGTTATTGCTAGTGGCCCCCTGTCTAGTAAATGATCCCAGGACTGCTTTCTCCATCTTGGAGTCAGCTTAAAGGACTGCATACATTACTGCAACATGCTGCAGTGATATATATGTTTGCGTTGGTAACCCATATGGTCATTTGTAATGAAAATTATGTCCAGGACATTATAGTACATAACCCACAGAAGCAAATGTTCACCTCTCAGAGGCCCTCATTCTTTAAAGCTGTGGTTCTTAACCTCTCTAATGCCGTGACTCCATAATACAGTTCCTCACGTGGGGTGACCCCAACCATAAAATTATTTTCATTGCTACTCTATAACTGTAATTTTGCTACTGTTATGAATAGTAATGTAAATATCTGTTTTCCGATGGTCTTAGGCGACCCTGCTAGCCGTTCTCAACCTGTGTGCCCTGGCCGGAAATGGAACCGAGTCCTTAGGGTTCACTACGGCAGGGCTAAGATTTTATCTTAATACTGGTTTTAAGCAATTTAATTATGATATGCTGTGGTAGAGTTTTCTACTTGTTTACTTCTTGAATCTATAGTTTAATAATTTTGATAAAAATTGGAAAAATTTCAGCCATTATTTCTTCAATTATTTTTTTGTCCCATCCCTCCTCTTTTTGCCCCTTTGGGGACTCCAATTGCATATTTTTAGGCTGCTGGAAATGTTCCCACTGCTCACTGGTGCTCTATTTTTTGTTTCCTTTGTTTTTAGTTTAAAAAAAATATTTCAGTCTTTTTTCTTTTTGTATGCTTCATTTTGTATAATTTCTATCACAGTGTTTTCAAGTTCATTAGTCTTTTCTTCTGTAATATCTAATATGCTGTTCCTCCTATCCAGTGTGTTTATAAAATATTGGATGTTGCAGTTTTCACCTCTAGTTCATTTGTGTCTTTAAAAATACATCTTTCGCTGAGATCGGTTTGGCTCAGTGGATAGAGCGTTGGCCTGCAGACTGGAAGGTCCTTGGTTCGATTCCAGTCAGGGGCATGTGCCTTGCTTGCGGCACGTCTCCAGTGTGGGGTTTGCAGGAGGCGGCTGATCGGTGTCTCTCTCTCATCGATGTTTCTGACTTTCTGTCCCTCTCCCTTCCTCTTTGTGAAAAATCAATAAAATATATTTAAAAAAATACATCTTTCATATTTCCACTTGCTCAATCTTTTTCTTAGCTTTATAGATATGTAAGTTGTAATTATAATAACTGTTGTTATTAATTCAATGCATATCATTGTTGCATCTTATTATGGATCATATTTTCCTGGTAACTTTTTAAATATAATAGTTCAACAGTTTCTTTTTTACCAAATATATTTTTATTGATTTCAGAGAGGAAGGGAGAGGAAGAGAGAGAGAAACATCACTGATGAGAGAGAATGATTGATCAGTTGCTTTCCACATATAAAATCCTCCATTCCTTCCTTTTCGTTTTCATGTTATCTGTGGAAGAATTGGACTGTTATACTTGTGGTTTCTCGTGCTCTGGAATTTGCTGGTGAATATCTGTAGTTCAGTTTCTTCACACATTGAGCTAGTCTTGTGTTTCCTACCGTGGGGTAGCACCAGAGGTCTGATCAGACTTGGGTTCAATCTTTGGCGAGATTACAGTGCTTCTGTCCTCTTTCACCAGGAGGCACATAATATCCATTGACTCTCTTTTTGTGATGTTAGCATTAATGCTTAATGCCAAATTTATCGATTGATTGAGGATTGTAAAATGGTGATATTCTAACTCTTTAATTTCTTTTTCATTCATTAGATGGAGTACCTTTATAAAGAGTCACATGACCTCATTACTATTTGATTACCCATGGTACAGTTATATGGGAAGGCAGAATGAATGATTCATTTAAGATAATGAATTGGTTTTATAATATTCTCTCAGGATGACCTATTAGTTTTTTTAAAAAATCATTTTAAATATTTTAACTCATAGATTGATGGGTTTTAATCAATTGCAACAATTATCCTTTTTGAAGCTCAAATGGTCCCTTCTCTGGCTCGGGGGAGCCTCTTCGAGTTGGCTCTGAGTCCTTCTAATACCTTAGTAGCTTGATAGCTGCCTCTTTACCTCTTTACCTAGTGTGACAAGATGTTTGGGGCTCATTTTGTACAAATTCTGCCCCAAACTAGGAACAGCAACTTCCCCGAGAAGCCCTAATTTCTTTCTGTGGAAAAGATATTACAAACTGAGTGCTATGGATGAGCACTGCTATTAGATCATCATTGTTTCCAGGCTTCTTTATGAACAGAGCTAAGATTTTTTAAAAATTTAATTGTATAGATTTTTTTAGAGAGAGAAGAAGGACGGTGAGGTGGGGGGGCGGGAGAGGGGGAAAGAAAGAAACATCAATTTGTTGTTCCAGTCATTCACACATTTATTGGTTGACTCTTGCATGTGTCCTGACCAGGGATTGAACCCCCAACCTTGGTGTAGCTAGATGATGCTCACCAACTGAGATAGCTGGCCAGGGCCCAGAACTAAGATTTTATATGTGTGCTTGTATGTGGGCTTTTATTGTTGTTAATCCTCTTCTGAGGATATTTTATCCATTGCTTTTCAGAGAGAGTGGAAGGGAAGGAAATTGCATGTGCGTGAGACAGAGAGAGAGAGAGAGAGAGAGAGAGAGAGAGAGAGAGAGAGAGAGAGAGGGAGAGAGAGAGATGTGAGAGAGACACATCAACTGGTTGCCTATCTCAAGTACCCCAAATGGGGCCAGGGAGCAGACCCACAATCCAGTTATGTGCCCTTAACTAGGACTCGACCCTTTGCCCTTTGGGGTGTGGGCCAACACTAACCACTGAGAACACTGGCCAGGGTTATGTGTGTGTACTTTTTTATTTTAGGAGAGAAAATATCTTATAAGTTTATTTTGATACTTATAATTCATAAGCATGGAGTTGTAAAATTCAACATTTTCTATATTGCATCTGTATCTCCTCTCTTCTACACCAGGAATTTTGATTCTCAAGGACACAAGAGATGATATAACTAGCATAACCCATAATTTTACTTTATCCCTCACTCACACAAAACACCCTCGGAACAATACCTGTAATACTACCACCACCAATGTTATCACTGAGAGCAGCTAAATACTTTTTTTGCACATTGTCTCCCCATTCTACCTCCATTTAAAAATAATTAACTGTATCTACCTTGTTTGAATTTCACAGCAAGCAACTGCATAAATCTCTTCCTTTTAGTGTTATTTCTTTAAATAACTACTTGTTCATGACTTATCACTACTCCTTATGCTAGATATTTCTGTAGTAATTTTGCTTGACTGAAGCTTATTCATTAGTATATTTCCCAAGGAGGTCTCATGGGACCAAAATTATCTATTTTTGCACATGGATAACATTTTTTGCTCTTTATACTTTTAGCGCTTATACAATCCTTATCTCATATTTTCCATCTTGGAGTATCTTAAAAATACTTTCCATTTGCTTCAGGAGAAATATTAGTGTAGAAATATTTTATGCTAATATAATTCTTTCTCTTATAACTCACCTACTGTTTTAACTAGATGTTCAAGGTATTTTTTCTTCAAAGTTTAGTGATTTCATTAGAATACTTTGTGATGTGGGTCATTCTGAATTGGTAATTTTAGGTACCTTATTTTATTTAAAAAATGTGTTTTTGAATTGCAGTTTTTGGCAATGATTCTGTTTCCTTGTCTTAGTTTTCCTTTTTGGAGATTCCTATGTACTTGTATATTGAATCTTCTTTTCCTATATTCAGTATTTGTTACTTTTTCTCTAATCTTTTTAACACTTCTGGAATTATTTTCTTTTATTAAATAAATTTTATTTTTTTAAGAGTATTTTTAAGGTCACAGCAAAATTAGGTAGAAAGTACAGAGTGTTCCCACATCCCCTTCCACTTCCCCCCCTCTGCTGGTGACATACACATAATCAACATCCTGTCCTGGAATGGTACATCTGTCTCAATTGATGAAACTATCTTGACATATTGTTATCCAAAGTCTATCGTTTACACTGGGTTCACTCTTGGAGTGGTTTCAGTTAAAGTATAATGATATGTATCCATTGTTTAGGAACATGCAGAATAAAAATAACATATTTGGATTAATATCTACTATATTTATTACTGTCTTTCTTTTGGCTGCCCTTGCTCTTTGTTCCTATTTTTGTCTTTCTGCTTTTTGTGGTTTCAATTGGGCATTTTATATGATTAGTAGTGGCCCGGTGTATAAAATTCATGCCTGGGGGTGTGTCCCTCAGCCCAGCCTGCACCCTCTCCAATCTGGGACCTCTGACTCCTAACTGTTCATCTGCCTGCTTGCTTGATCACCCCTAACCACTCTGCCTGCCTCCCTGCTCACTCCCAACTGCCCTCCTCCCCACTAGCCTTCTCTCCCCTCACTGCCCCCCACACCCTGCTGGCCTAATCACCCCCAACTGCCCTCCCCTTCTGGCCTGATCAACCCCAACAGCCTCTGCCTGCCTCCGCCCTGCCACCGTGGCTTTGTCCAGAAGGCCTTCTGGAAGGTGTCCTGGTCTAATTAGCATATTACACTTTTTAATGTATAGATACTTTATCTCCTTTATTAGTACATCAATAACACTTTAAAAAAAAACCTTTTATAGTGGTTGCTCTAAAGTTCGCAATATACATTTACAACTAATTCAAGTTCACTTTAAAATAGGACTATACAGCTTCATGGATAGTGATTTATTTTATTTCTACATATGCAAATTTAAGCATTTATATAATTATCATAATCAAATACATTGTATTATTATTTGAACAAACTGTTAACTGTTATATCAATTAAGAATAAGAGAAATAAAAGGTTTTCGGTTGTTTTTTTTAGCTTTTCTTATTTATTCTTTGATGTTCTTTCTTTCTGTATGTAGTTCTAAGTTTCTGACATATATCACTGTCTTTCTCCCGAATGAACTTTTAAAATTTTGGCAAGGCAGGTCTGCTGGCAACAAGTTCCTTGAATTTTTTTGTTTGTTTTGTTTTTTGGTCCAAGCAAGTATTTTGAAGTATAACTTTTCAGGGTACAGAATTCTAGGTTGGTATTATTAACACTTTAAATATTTCACTTCCTCCCTATTTGCTTGCATGATTTCTGGGAAGTTAGATGTAATTCTCATCTTTGCTTCTCTATAAGTAAAGCGTTCCACCCCCTCTTCTTCCAAGGTTGTTTCTTTACTTTGATTTTCTGAAATTTGGGTAGGATACACCTAGGTGTAGTTAACATTTACGTTTTGCATGCATCCTTAGTATTCTCTGCGTGTTATATACAGGTCTGTGGTTGGAGTCTTGGGTAAAAGGAGCTGCAGTGAACAGGCCTTTAGGAATGTAGTGGTGAGATGCAGGGGAAGAGGAGCTCTCTGTAGTCATGAGGA
Organism: Lasiurus borealis; assembly: GCA_004026805.1. Taxonomy (NCBI): domain Eukaryota; kingdom Metazoa; phylum Chordata; class Mammalia; order Chiroptera; family Vespertilionidae; genus Lasiurus; species Lasiurus borealis. The sequence goes on along the minus strand of PVJN01043665.1, from coordinate 4,832 downwards.
AGTGTCAGTCTCTTGGTAAGCCTGCGTCCATGGACTATGAGCTTCACGGGCAGTTCCCCCCACCCTGCCTCCGGGAGGTGGGACAGGATGGCTAGAGGGGTTTGGAGTTAGGTATTTCCTTTTCCCCATGTGGAGGGCTAGAGGGAACAGGAGTTGGGCATTTCCCTTTCACCAGACTGGTTAGGCTCTGATGAAACCCAGCAGGTTAGGCTTTGGAAAACTAACTCCTCCTAAGGACAAGACTTGTTAAAAAGAACAGCGACTTCTGGGGTGTTTCAAAATGGTTCCTTCTCCCCAAACCCCTGCCCGAAGCACAGGGCATTTTTCTCTGATGCTCAGGCTGAGGACCTCGGAGGGCTCCTGGAGGTAAAACTCACAAGAATAGGAGGGTTAACCTGAGAGTTATTAACTCTCAGACCTTTCCACACTGAGCCAGCCCCCAGCAATTCATCAATTACAGCTCAGGTTTTCCTACCCAACCCTGGTTCTGTGGAAGTTGTGATTCTCCGTATCCACCTGTCATTGCTCCGGTTTAGAGGGTTCACATTTCTTTTCAGTCCTTCAGACTCTCATTTGGAAGGTCTTTCTTCCCTGGTGGGCTTAACTTCACTTTTGTTCTCCTAGCCAGTGAAGTCACCTGAGAGCTCTGCCCCACCTCTCAGCTCCTGTTTTTAAGTCTACAAATAAAAAGAATAATAATGTAGCTTTTATAGCTGTTTTCAGTAGGACAAAACAAGCTAGCCTATCATTTTCAGAATAGAACCTACTTCACTGGGTTTTAATTCTGGTAAATATTTAAATGATTTTTCTAGCATTTCTAATTGCTTATTTTTTAAAATGGTTTAATTGTTTCATAGTGTCTTGTTCATTCAATATAGCTTCTGCACTTAAAATATCTCTAAAATTTTAAGCAGATGGTTTTTATTCTATCTTTCTGTTTTCTATTATCTTTGGTTCTCAGGATATTATTTCTCCTCTGTGAAGCTTTGTGCCTCATGTGTTCTGTAATTTTTGATTGGAAACTAATCTTCACCAAGAATCATTATGTTACAGTTCTCAATATGGTTTGTAGAAATTTTCTAATAGACAAGTCTGCATTTGCCTCTGGTAATACTGTAGGGGTTTTACTATCTCCAACCAATTTTAATGTTAATTTCAGGATTGTAGGTAGAGGGGGAATGGAATTGCTATTAACAGTAACAGGATTTCTTTTGGGATGGTAAAAATGTTCTGAATTAGTTTTGATGCTTGTACCACTTTATGGATAAACAAAAAAAAAATCACTTGAGTTGTATACTTTAAAGTGGTATAAATATTATTTTATGCATTTTTATTTTATTTTATACATTAAAAACAAAAAATCCAAGTTTATATTACCATTCAAATACACAAATTCAGATTGCATATCCCCCCCACCCCAGTCCCAAGCCTCAGGCCCAGGTGGACAGCAGATTTTTTTGCTGCATTCCTGGGCCTATGGATAGTGTTTTTAAGTCCCTCTTTTAAAGACAAAGCGATTCAAGGTGTTTTTTTTTTTAAGTTTTAGCTCTTGCCTTATATAAGCCTTAGATATTTGTTCATGTCTTCAGTGGGCGAAAATCCCAACATCAAACTCTTTTTTTTTTTTAATTTTATTGATTTTTCACAGAGAGGAAGGGAGAGGGATAAAGAGTGCCCTTGACAGGAATTGAACCTGGGAACTTTCAGTCCGAAGGCTGATGCTCTATCCACTGAGCCAAACCGGTTTCGGCCCAACCTCAAACTCTTACGTCTTAAGTCTAATATCCCTTTATGCCACTGTACTTTCTTCCTTCTTATCATTCTAATTTGAATTTTTATTTTTACTTTTGATTCTGGGATTTTTTTCTCCTGCTTTAGAGCTGTCTCTCTGGGTTAGCTAATTATTTTTAAACACTGGTTGATATAGCCCGACCGGTATGGTTCAGGAGGTCATGGTTCCATTCCCAGTCAGGGCACATGCCTGGGTTGCAGGCTCGATCCCCTGTGGGGGAAGTGCAGGAGGCAGCTGATCAATGATTCTCTCTCATTAATGTTTCTATTTCTCTCTCCCTCTCCCTTCTTCTCTGAAATCAATAAAAACATATTTAAAAAAATTGGTAAATATAGCATATTATCACTCTAGTACATACATTGAGTTAGCCTGTTCACTATTTTTACCACTACAAATAAGACTGCAAGAAACATTCTTGCTGAGTCTTTCAGTTTTTTTTGGTAAGGTATAGTCACAGAAGTGAGACTGTTGTGTCAAAGGTATGTGCATTTTTTAAATTTAATAAATCTTTATTTTTCAGGTTATTACAATTGTTCCTCTTCCCTCCCCCACCATAGTTCCCCTCCTCCTGGTTCCCACCCCACCCTCTGCCCTTACCTCCACCCCCCATTGTCCTCATCCATAGGTGTATGATTTTTGTCCAGTCTCTTCCTGCACCCCCCTCACCCTTTTCCCCCTGAGAATTGTCAGTGGACTCCTTTTCTATGCCCCTGATTCTATTATATTCACTAGTTTTTTTCTGTTCATCAGATTTTTAATTCACTTGATTTAGATTCACTTGTTGATAGATATGTATTTGTTGTTCATAATTTTTATCTTTACCTTTTTCTTCTTCATCTTCCTCTTTTTAAAAGAGTACCTTTCAGCATTTCATATAATACTGGTTTGGTGTTGATGAATTCCTTTAGCTTTTTTTTTTTTTTATCTGTGAAGCTCTTTATCTGCCCTTCAATTCTGAATGATAGCTTTGCTGGGTAAAGTAATCTTGATTGTAGGTTCTTGGTATTCATCACTTTGAATATTTCTTGCCACTCCCATCTGGCCTGCATAGTTTCTATTGACAATCGTATGGGTGCTCCCTTGTAGGTAATTAACTATTTTTCTCTTGCTGCTTTTTAAAATTTTTTTTGAGTTATCATTTGTATATTTATTACTAAATTAAATTATGCATTATACAAATACTACATATACTACACAATAAAAAGGATTAGTTAAAAACTGCTTCTGGAAAAAAATATAGCTGCTTTCCTATGTGGTAGCTTTATGTCCAAGACCCTGAACACCCAACTCACAGCTTCCATTAGCATGTTCTGAACAGAGAGAACAACTCTGGATACAGACACACACACCTAGTCCACCTAAAGCATCAGTGTGCTTCTACTCTGTTGGGAGAACGTGTTCACAGCAGCATTATTCACAATAGCCAACAGATGGAAGCAACTCAAGATCCACTGATGGATAGTAAATAAACAAGATGTGGTATGTACATACAGTGAAATTTATTTCAGCCTCCAAAAGAAAATTCTAACACATACTATAACATGGATGAACCTTGAGGACACTATGCTAAGTGAAATAAGCCAGTCACAAAAGGACAAATACTGAATGATTCCATTTATATGAAGTCCCTAGAATAATCAAATTCAAAAAGACAGAAAGTAGAGTAGTGGTTAAAAGGGGTTGGGGGAGGATTATGGGGATTTATTGTTCAATGGATAGAGTTTCAAGTGGGAAAGAAAAAAATTCTGGAGTAGGAAAGTGGTATTGGTTGCACAACAATGTGAGTGTACTTAATGCCACTTAACAAGGGTTAAGATAATAAATTGTATGTGTATTTTACCACAATTAAACTTTTTTAAAAAGGAGGCCTTCAGCAGAAACTGGTTTGGCTCAGTGATTAGAGCATCAGCCTGCGGACTGAGGGATCCTGGGTTTGATTCCGGTCAAGGCATGTACTTTGGTTGTGAGCATATCCCCAGTGGGGGCGTGCAGGAGGTGACTGATCGATGTCTCTCTCTCATCGATGTTTCTAGCTCTCTGTCCCTCTCCCTTCCTTTCTGTGGAAAATCAATAAAATATATTAAAAAAAAAAGAAGGCCTTCAATAAAAAAGTATGTATGTTTACATTCATGCATATTGTGTCTCTTTACAAAGAAACAAACAATTAACATTTCCCTTGGACCAGCATTAAGCTCTTACATAAAGTCATCAACCAAGAAAAAAGGGAGTGGGCTCAAAAATCAAAATACTTTAACCTATTATTTTAAGATTGGAAAAGGATCATCCATATATGTCCTTTGACCCTAGCAAAATTTTCACTGGCTTTCAACCACCCAAAAAAGTCAACTGCAGAAGAGTCAAAATGAGAATAAAAATGAAATATTCTGTGAGGAGAAAAAAAACACACAATTAAATCCATCTCACAATTTTTCAAATTTGAAATTAAAATTAGCCTAAAATATAAGCAATTGGCTGATTTTAAAATAAAAATGTTACATTATTTGCCTGTAAACAGTCTGGAAATGGGGTCAATTTTTCTATTTAACTTCCATGTCATTGATTTTTTTTCTTTTTATTAATTTTTTATACATATCTCCCCATTGCCCCCCCCTCCCAGGCATACCCCAACCCCACAGTGTCTGTGATCATTGGTTATGCTTATATGCATGCATACAAGTCCTTTGATTGATCACTTATTTACCTCACCTAACTTTAATCTTTCTGCTGTAATTTCACAGTCTGATGCTTTATGATTTTTGTCCTCCTGAGAATTATCAGTCTACTCCCTTTCTGTGCTCCTGATTCTATTATATTCACCAGTTTATTCTGTTGATCAAATTTTTAATTCACTTAATTTTTAGATTCACTTGTTGATAGATAAGTATTTGTTGTTCATAATTTTTTGGCTTTTACCTTTTTCTTCTTCCTCTTCTAAAAGAGTACCTTTCAGCATTTCATATAATACTGGTTTGGAGTTGATGAACTCCTTTAGCTTTTTCTTCTCTGTGAAGCTCTTTATCTGCCCTTCAATTCTGAATGA
>PVJN01043664.1:0-17690 GCA_004026805.1 Lasiurus borealis | reverse complement strand
GCTATGAAACTTTTAAGAACAGATAATCCCTTTCTCAGACAAGTTCCAGAAAAATAGGAGGAAAAAATTGCCCAACTCATTTTATGAAGCTAGTATAACCTTGAGTCTAAAAATAAATGGATCCTGGCCAGGTAGCTCATTTGGTTAGAGCACTGTCCCGATATGCCAAGATTGATCTCTAGTCAGGGAACATATAAGAGTCAACCAATGAATACAAAAATTAGTAGAATAACAAAAAATCAACCTTTATCTCCACCCCCTACCTCTACTCCTTCCTCTTTCTCTCTCAAGCCAATAAAAATAAAAATAGAAATGGATAAACAAATAGAGGGGGGGGGGAGTATAGATATGTTTAATTTTATTTCGTGAACATTTTCAACTTCCAAAAATCTTTGATCCAATGTAGTATGCATTCAAACAATCCAAGATTTTTCAACATCAAAAAACTTATTAATGCAATTCACAGCATTAATAAACTAAAAGGAAAAAATCACATGATCATCTGTACAAATGAAAAAAACTGTAATTGATAAAGGCCAATACATATTTATAACTAAATTCGTAAAAAACTAGAAGTGAAAGAATTTACTTGACTTGTTAAAGATGCTCAAATAAAAACCAACAGTTACAGTATATTCCTTGTAAGAACTGGGACAATGAAAGAATTTCCATTTTCTCTATTTCTAGTCAGCATAGTTATACTGAACATTCTAATAAATGCAGGAAGATAAATAAGAAAGGATTATGATAATTGCAGGGGAAGGTACAATGGTATAATTCCCATCAAGTTTGTAAATATACTATCACATTATAGAAATAAAAAAACTATAATTAGGTAATCTAATGAATAAGGAATTTATAAAGCAAATGTTTAAGCACTTTGGGAACTATCATAAAAAAAGACCTAAATAAACATACCATATTTAAATTCAATACAAATGCAATTTTTTTAAAGTCTGCAAAAATTTTTCAGAGAAACTTTATAAACATTTTGATGCTTATAAGGAAGAATAAAATCTCCAAATACTATAGCTCATTCTATCAAAAACAAACAAACAAAAAACTATACACACAAACAAACAAAAACTCATAGGGCAGAATAAATGGTCCAGAAGTAGGCCTATGGGTCATCTTTATGTAAAATATAAAATCCAAATCCAAAATTTTCCTCACCATATAGCATGCTTAGATTTCTCCAAATATCTGCCAAAACATTTGCCCTTTTCTATAAATTTGTAATGTTAGCAATACACTGGCTACACTTATTACGATAAGGACTCAAATCTCCTTGCCTCCAGCCCTTTGAATATAAACATGACATTGAAACCAAGGACTCTAAGCTCAAACCAAGATGCCTCAGAAAAGAGCAGTGTGGTGTTTGTAAGAGAATTCAAATAGGAACATGATGGCTTGAAAAGGAAGTGACTGAGTTGATACTCTCAACATGAGTACAGAGATCTTCCAAAATATTTTCTCTTCATATTATCTTGTTGAGGCAAATCATCTTTTCAACATTATAGGGAGCACTGAAGTTCATGAAGGAGTGTTCTTTCATACTCAAGAAGTGTGGGACTTCTGATGAAAAGTGCTTCGTGTTTTGTTATAAAAAAGAATACCTAAAATGCCTTTGCAGGGACTTCTGCTTCCAGGAAGGTACTTTAGACGTAATTTTATACATCCCCCAGCTAAGTAAAATAAAACTCTTGGACACTGTACATAAAATAAATGTAAGAAGATTCTGAAAGATGAAGAGAAGGTGGCAGACTAGCAAGAAACCCAGAGTCAATACGGGTGAGTACACTGGAATATCTTTTTTGAGTACCTACCCCAGACTTTGAGCCAAGGAAGCTGATAACTCAAAAACAACAATGGGCGTAGAGAAAAACAAACAAACAAAAGAAAAAGCCTGCTCTCTCTCTCTAGCCAAAGGACAAGAAGGCAAGACAGAAAACGCTTAGAACATAACTGTCCTCTTACAGCCAAACACAATAGAAGAAATACTGTGCCACACCTCACTCATAAAAACAAAGGCCCACTGGGAAGTCTAGACTTCAACCCTAGACAGACTGTAATAAAGTGCCTCAAATCTGGCCCCAGGATGGTGTCATAGAAGGCTAAGTACAAGGCTGGGGTGTTCATCCCCATGGGGAAGAAGAAGGCTCCCAGTTCCTCACAGTGTCAGTGGAGACCACATGTGGAACCTGAATTAATTAGCAGCAGCAAAGTCACCCCACTCTCTACCCTGTGAGGGGATTATCAGAGGAGACCCTAATAAAAAGTCAAGATTTTAACCTTGCCACTAGTAATGAAGTAAGACAGCTGTCATGGTATGTCAGTGGAGACCTGGTAGGGACTAGAATTCCGTTCAGCAGTAACAAGGTGACCACAGAGGCCAAGTGGGAATCTGTAGTTCTACTCCCACCTAACGGTAATGAGGTAGCACTCATCCTTCCTGTGTCACAGGAAGCTTGCTAAAGGAGACGTCCTAAATAAGATCCAAATCCTCATTACACAATACCCAAAATGTCCAGATTTCAATCAAAACTCACTTGTATACCAAGAGCCAGAGAGATTTCAAACTGAATGAAGACAGTAAGTGCCCACATTGAGATGAGAGAGGTGTCAGAATTATCTCACAAAGATTATAAAGTAACCATCACAAACATGCTTCAACGGGCAATTACAAACATATTTGAAACAATTTTAAAAAACAAAGTCTCAGCAAATAAACAGAGGTATAAAGGACACCCAAATGGAAATTTTAGAACTGGAAAATACAGTAACCAAAACTTAAAAACTTGATATGCTTACTGGCAGCACGGACAATGTGACTGAGGAAATGCACCCCGTGAAACACCTATAATCAAATCCATCATTTCAAAACACCCATAGCTTTAAGAATGAAGTTTCTAGAATCTAAATTCCCAAAACTGATCTTTTTTAAAAAAATGAATAGAGAATGCTATTAGCACTGATATTGCAACATGGTTGACAGAAACCATGAGTGAAATAACCCCTAATGATGTTCTTGTAGATCCGCAGGATTTGCTGTGATGACAGGCATAAATGCTTGATTTTGTTAAGGGAGTTGGTAGATATGGTTGGCTGCTTTACAGAAAGCACTTACTGTACATGAAGTAACAAGATAATAATAATAGAACAATACTCAAAGTCATAACCTTACAGTCCCTGGTGGTCTAGTGGTTAGGATTCGGCGCTCTCTCAAAGTCATAACTTCAGCCTGGTTGGTGTAATAAAATGACCACACCACTATTCCTTAAGATTCCTTAAAAATGGTGGCTTATTTTCTTAGTCATTTAGGATATGAAGTATCTTTAAAACTGGTTATTTATATCACTTTTAGGCCACTAACATCCCTATGGTAAATTCTATTCTTCAAAGATGTGATACTGACTTTAAACAGATATTTGCAATGCAAGTTAAAATTTACAACAAATTCTTTGTCTCCGGTCCTATGGAATTGACAGGAGATTTGAAGGTGGGCAATTTAAGAGCATTTGAAACCAAGTTCGTATAGTCCAGCATACCAATTGTATAATTTGATTCCCAAGATTCCATATTATTTTCTGTTTTCCACAGTCCAATTGAAACCCATTAAAACTAAACAATAATAAAATACTTCACAAATATAAAAACATGAGATGAGTGAAGTTTGGGAAGAGACATTTCCTTCCATCTAGCTGGGTTCCCATCCTCTTATTTCCCAGAATGATTCTCAGGTAGAACATAAAGCTCAAAAGGTAGACCTAAGCTCTCAAAACTGACTGTGGTGCAGGGCTAAATATCAATATGTTTATAGAAAGCCATGTTAAAAAAAAAAAAGGAATCGTGTTTTTCATATAGCAAGTAAAAAATGTTAGTGTTTTTTTGTAAGAAAATTTAGGTGTATTTCCAGGCCCTTGCTTTTACTCTCTCTTCTTTGCCAACTTTCATGTAGGGAGGAGGGGGAACTGAGAAGAAAGCATGAACATACATGCCCACATAATATATAAATCCACAGTCCCCTCTCCGTACATATCTGTTCTGTGCACCCAGTTCCCTTTTTTTCCTACTCTACCAACACCACCCCAGGAAAAAGTTGTGTGAATAGATGTTAAAAAAAAAAAAAGCGATTATCACGGAAGAAATGTTCCATTCCTCAGGCCTACCGCAATGTGTTAGGAGCAGGAAGTGTACGACTTTACATTGTTCAGAACAGAATGGCATGGGGAACAGCTGTTCGTGACAGATGAGATCCAAGGCTCCCAGGACTTTGCAGCTCTATACTAGAGGGGGTAAAAGGTTTTAATTTAATCGTGGAAGTTTATGTTCTTGAACTCCCATAAATTTTTGTGAAAGATTCAAGGAAAGATTGAATTTCCCGTCTGTACACTGCTTATTTAAACTCCAATTATTATCCTTAGGGTAGAGGGAAAGATTATAGGTAAGGTACTTAGTGAAAATCCATGGAGGTGAATGTGAAAGAGATGAGGAAATGCCAAAACTCCAGAGTTCAGTTGTGCCAGAGAGACTTTTAATAATCAAGGTAATAGAAACATAAACAAAAGTAAATTTTAAAATATTTTTATTCGCCGAAACATTATCCATCTCCATGTTGGCATCTTGAATTCACAGGAGCATTACCTATTTTGTTCCAACTGATTGAGAGATAGAGATGAATTTATGTATTTCTAGGTATGTACCCTTATTTTCTGACTCTATGTCGTTGAATATTCTTGTTTCCTGCCAGACTAGATATTTGAGAAGCATCTGAATAAAGAATATATGGTATGTATGTGTACAGAAGGCGGAATACTACTCAGGCATAAGAAAGGATAAAATAATGCCATTTGTGACATGAATAGAACTTGAGAACACCATGCTAAGCAAATTGGACAGAAAAGGACAAGAACCATATCACTTCACTCATATATGGGATATAAAACAGAAAGCAACAAATGAACAAACTAACTCAGGCTGACAATATAATGGCAATTACCAGAGGTGAAGGAGAATATGGGGAAACTGAAAGAGTAAAGGGGGTCAAATATAGGAGGAAACTAAGCTTTGGGTGGTGAGCACACAATGCAATGTACAGATGATATAATAGATTATACATTGGAGACTTATATTATGTTATTAATCAATGTCACCCAAATAAATTTAATTAAGCAAAGAAGCATCCTGACATATAACTAATATGCCCCAAGAGCTTTAATGGATGTGTGGCTCAATATTCTGTGCCCAAAATACCCTTTTCCAGCAGTCCCTCTTATCTGCTCCCACCAGTATTCATGCTTCCAGATGGCAGGTTCTATTCTGATGTAGTTGATGCATGTTCTATCACTTCTTTCTTTATTTTCTCCCTATGATGTAATAGTTAACAATTCTTGGTAAAGAAAATATATTTCTTCTGTCAGATATTGATCACAGGAAATGGAAAAACTCAAATTAAAATTGAAGAGCCTGATATGAATATGAGATTCCAAGAAATCTAGAGTTTTTAAAATTACATTAAGAAGTTAGTCACCACTCACCTGATACCAGTGACCAGAAATATTAGATTATGTTATAGTTTTTTTAAGAACACAATTAACCCAAAGGTTCTTTTTGTATGTGGTTTAAAATAAGGACCTAATTTTATTTTTCTGTTTAGGAAGAGTCAAAGTACTCTGAGTCAGCTATCTAGAACAGTGGCCAAAAGCATGGACAGTGAATCCAAACTCCCTGGCTTGAAATACCTGCCTAAAAATCATCCAGTTTATTAACTTCTCTGTGCCTGTACCTCATTTTTATCATCTGTAAAAGGATGCTAAAAATATTACCTACATCACATCAGCTGAGTCTATAGATGGATGTATTTTAATATTTGGAACAATGCTGGAACATAGTAAGTGCACAATAAGTATTTGTTGTTGCTGTTCTTGTTATATCAACATTAATTTTTAATAATCCATTATTTTATAACTGATTCAAATAGCTAACCTATCCTTATTGACTGCTCATGTGTACATAGGCCTGGTTGTGGAGCCTCTCCTCTATTATAATAGTCTATTTGTCCACTCCTGTGCCAGTGCTAGAGTAATTTAATTATTCTATATTTGAAATAAACCTTTATTGATATTTTTTTCTTTTTACCATCACCATTTATCCCCTCTGTGCTCTTTCAACTCCACCAATCACCCTTTCCTTCAATGATCACAATGAACACCGCTCTCAATGTCCATGAGTTCTACTTTTTCTTTTTTGCTCAATTCCTCCACTCACCCACAACCACCCCCTTTTCCACCAGAGCTATTTAGTAGTTCACACCGAAACACAAGTAGTCAGGATCATCACTTCCAACTCTTCCTTATTTCATACACCATACTCTTTCTTCTCTACAATGCTCAAAAGATTCAATGCAACAGCTGACACAAAAGTAACATCGCTTCTTCAGCAGAATTAAATGGAAATTACAGATTTCAAGTCAACTATCAGTAGATCCTCTTTTCATTTTTTTAAAATATATTTTATTGATTTTTTACAGAGAGAAAGGGAGAGGGACAGAGTCAGAAACATCGATGAGAGAGACATTGATCAGCTGCCTCCTGCACGCCCCCTACTGGAGATGTGCCCACAACCAAGGTACATGCCCTTGACCGGAATCGAACCTGGGACCTTTCAGTCCGCAGGCTGGCGCTCTATCCATTTAGCCAAACCGGTTTGGGCACTCTTTTTATTTTCTGATGGACAACCAAATGACACAAGTGTTCCTCAGGCAGTAGTGATCCCTAATTGATATTTTGCTCACCAATAAAATGAGGTTGCCCAGAAAATGTGAAGTTTTTCTAGGTCTAACCCATGTTGGGGAGTTTCCTTCCCAAGGGACACCCTCCCTTCCCATTCTCAGCTAAGACTTTTCATGCACTGTGGCTGCCAAATAATAGCCTTCCCAGGATGGCTTATTCAACAACCCAGACTTTGCCTTGTTTCGGGACCAAATAAAACAGCTGCCCATTGCCTCTACTGCCCAGGAAACCTTCCCCAAAGTGCCTGGTTTAATTTACTTCATGGTTTCTGAAATGTCTCCAGCTATTGATTCTTTTGGGTAATCAGACTCTTCTTAAAATGCAAACATTCTAGGAGTAATAAGATGTGTATCAATTATTCATACTTAAGTGTGGATTAGGTCAGCCAGCAAGCTGTCCTCAAAATCCACTTGAAAATTCCTTTGTGAGGAACCTAGGGGAGACATAATTAGAGGGGGGAACGCTATTTGGGAACATTTTTGAAGGCAGAAGCCATCATAGCTGGGGTTTTCTATATCTGGAGAGTAATAATAAGTACAACGCCCTAGAACTGGAGTGGAAAGGATGCCAGTAGGTGGCAAAAAAAGGGTGACCAACAGGTAAAAGGAGAGATGCAAAAGGTAGATTTCACCTCCATGCCAGTTCAACCCATTGAGCCATCCAGCTCTTGAGACTTTCCAAGGAGGCTTTTTGGAGGTTGGCCCTTTGCAGAGACACAGTCTGAAAACCAGGACATGATTCCTAGTCTCTTCCTGTCCAGCTGACCAAGAGGGGATCTTCTGTCCTCACAGTTACAGAGTGATTGTTCTGGAGGATTGTGGCTCCCACTCTCCCTAACTAATGAGAGAATGAAAACAGAATAAAACACAGCACAGCTGAAATGAGTTAGATGGAAGAAGGAATTATTGATAACTAGACCTTCACCTTTATAGTGCCATATCTCTAGTTTGCGTGGAAAGGTTTCTGTTTTGTGTTTTATTATAGCCAGCATATTATGGGGAGGGTTTTTAAAAAAATATTAAAAAAAATATTTTATTGATTTCAGAGAGAGAGATGAAGAGAAGGATAGAAACATCAAATGATGAGAGAGAATCATTGATTGGCTGCCTCTTACACCCCTTCCCCTGCTCCACTGAGGATTGGGCCCACACAACCTGGGCATGTGCCCTGAGGGGGGGATTGAACCATGACCCCTGGCTCATAGGTTGACCCTAAGCCATCATGGCTGGGCAAGGGGTCTTTTTATGATTGTGGATTCAGGGTTGAGTTTTTACTGTTAATTGTGTAAGAGATCAGAATGCTTTAATATGTCCTCAGGCAATATTTCTATTCGAATTAAAAAAATAGAAATAAGAGGTGGAGTGGGTGTTTCCCCACCCTTCTAAAGTCTTTGCATCCTTTCAGATCTTAGCAAGTGGGTAACATTTTGATCCGTTCCTTCTTTTCCTCCCTTTGGTAACCAAGAAGCAATAAGTGATGGAAACCAATTACAGTGTCCAGAAAAGACTGCACAGGGGTGTGCTCATGACCATTCCCTTACAAGTTTCTAATAAACGTGTGTGGTTACACAGAGATGATATCACCAGTTTGTGTGGAGTGCTGCTCTGAATGCATCATAGCTGGACCACTCTAAGAAATATCAGACTCCAAGTAGATTAACCTTAGTAAGTTTTTTAAAAAGAGCAAGAAAATAGAATTTTGCCTTAGAATGAGATTATATATATTTTTATTGTACTAGTCTCTATATACAGAGATCAAACAAGTGCCTTGAACACAAATGATATTGGTAAAAATCATACCCATGGGACTCGTGTCGCTAAATTAAATGAATGGAGTTATTTTCAAGGGGTAGGAAATATGCTGGCGATATTTGAAGAAAAACACCTACCCAATTCAGACCTTAACCCAAATGTAACTTCTCTTTCATATTCAACATAAGTTTGCCTTCTATTTGTAGACACCAAATGACAGTGGGGTCTTTGAGAGATGAGAAGGTCCAAAACAGCTGTCGCCATCTCTGTAACAGGAGTTTTGAAAATATTACTATGCCAGGTCCTCTTTGGAATCCAATACTTTTTAAAAAATATATATATTTTATTGATTTTTCACAGAGAGGAAGGGAGAGGGCTAGAAAGTCAGAAACATTGATGAGAGAGAGACATCGATCAGCTGCCTCCTGCACACCCCACACTGGAGATGTACCCTCAAGCAAGGTACATGCCCCTGACCGGAATCGAACCTGGGACCTTTCAGTCCGCAGGCCAACACTCTATCCACTGAGCCAAACCGGTCTCGGCAAATGGAATCCAATACTTCATGGGTTTGCTGAAATGTAAAAGCTCTGTCATTAGCCCAACTTTGCTTTTGTCTTTTGGCTAATTTTTCAGTCATCCGCACAGGAGCAGTATTTGTTTGCAGAATTTGGAAATATTAGTAGGGAGCAGATATTTGTGGGATAGGCAACGGGAACAACCCACTGGATGAGGTCCAAACAGAATCTTCCAGCCCAGGATACATTTGCTCCTTGCCTAGAGCACTGCAGTTTGTACAGGACCGAGCCCTTAGGAGGGACTCTTCCAGTAAATCTTGGTTTCACTCATCATAATAAAACCTCAGGCCGAAACCAGTTTGGCTCAGTGGATAGAGTCTGTGGACTGAGAGGTCCCAGGTTCGATTCCAGTCAAGGCCATGTACCTTGTTTGCAGGCACATCCCCAGTAGGGGGCGTGCAGGAGGCAGCTGATCGATGTCTCTCTCATAGATGTTTCTAGCTTTCTATCCCTCTTCCTTCCTCTCTGTAAAAAATCAATAAAATGTATTAAAAAAAAAAAAGAATAAAACCTCAGGACACTCTGTCTTTATTGCAAAAAAAAAAAAAAAATCTCTTTTTGGGCACACTTCTCTTTCTTCACCAGCGCGGTCTTCTTGGCCTCGTTCATGTCTCTTTCTTACCTAACGTGAGGAAGCAGTTCTCACCATCCAATTATTACATTCGGTGAATTGCAAATTGCTCTGAGATTGAAAACTCTTCCAACTCATACTGAGTTCCCAGAGTTAAATAACAGTCTGTGATTCTCAGAAGAGGACACATAGGGAAGAGCCAGGTAATTGGTTAATTATGGAAAACAGAGCTCAGAGAACCTCTCATAGCCCTCCATATGACATTAAAAACCTTTCTGGTAAAAACAAATGAAGCCCTCTGTTTCGGAGTTAACAAAGTAAAGAATCATTATTGCTACAAACTCCAAGATGAAAATAACACCCTACTAACAGTTGGAGATAAACAGACTTCAGTGGATCCTTGAGTCGTGATATGGAAGCATGACTAAGTTTGATGGAATAAAAATATTGCATCATTATATTGAAAGCATCTCATCTATAAATTCCCAGTAATAAAAGCACTAATTCACAAAAACAGCTAAAGCATCTGCAGAACCATAGGTTTGAGGTCACACATTTGAATCACTCAAATATAATGAATAAAAAAATAGTTATTGATATCCTACAACATATTCAGTCCTGCAGAACCAAGGGTGGGGAGGCGGGGGAGAGAATCAATGATATGTTGTATGCCCTTACCTAACTGGAGTGATAAGAACTTCTACAAAACCAATACAAAGGATACCTACCACACTTGGTATAGAAGAGGCTATGGCTACTATAAAAAAAATGATCAAGAATGTGGTAAATTTTCCAAGAAAGGAGGCAGACACTGAGCTGAGCTTAGAAGGATAGAAAGAAGAAGGGTCCCTGGTCTTAGGGTGGAGGAATTCAGTAGCTAAATTTAAACAAAACTAAATTTAAACATTCAGAAAGAATGTCTTAAGCACCATTATCACTTAGCATCATGAGAACCTAACTAGCATCAACTTACCTTCTAAGAGCTTATCAGAAGAAGCTGATGCTCAATCCTTTCTTGATGACTTTCACACTTAAACATGAAACTCTAAATTTCTCTTTCTGCCCTATTAATTTGGTGTAGATAACAAAAATATAATTGAAATGCTGATTGCCAGATTTAGGGCACAATAGTTAAAATATTCAAAGTTAATGCAGAGATTTTTATTTTAAGTCTTCCATATAAAGATTCAATAATCTCAGTAGAATAAGACATTCTGATCCTGGGGTAGGCAGCTAAATGGATACATATTAAATTTTGTATGTGAATCTCTATTAAAGGAAAAAAAACACTCAATCTAAGTCAGGGTTTTCCAACTGAGTTCGTAAGAAATCCAAGAGTCCACGGGCATATTTCCCAGTGTCTGTAAATGTTTGAATAGAAATTACTTTTATAAATATAAATAAGTTTTAAAATGATAGTAAAAAATCCATTTTTTTTTTATACACCAGACTTTGAAAAAATGGCAGGTCAGCAATCCTGAACTTGTTGGACTGAATTATATATATCCGAGGACATTTTTTCATGAAAAGAACTTTCACTGAATTACTTGATTTGTTCCACAGAATTGCTATGTCATTATAATAGCTAACATTTACGGTGTGTTTACTAAGTGTTTATGCTAAGGCCTTATGCTAAGCATTTTACATGAGGTGATTTAATGCTTACAATGACCCTATGAAATAGTCTATTAACCCCATTCTATAACCAGATAAATGAAGTTTACGAGACAACAATGAGCCTAAAGTCACAAAGCTAGAAAATAGAGCAGCTATTTACTAGGGATCGGCAACCTAGAAAGTCTGACAGTGGAGCCCACGCTCTTGGCCATTAACCCAAAATTTATCAAATTTGGCACAGACCTGAATCAATATCGTAATTTTTTAATCAATGGTAAGATAATGATGTCTTTTCCCATAATAAAATATCTATCCAGTGCCAGATTGACTACAAGCAGCTTTGGTATTTTTCACATAACAAATTACTTGTCTTTTCTTTTTTATATACATATCAAATTACATTCCATCCTCCAAGATGCTCAGAACACTTTGTTTCTCATGCACACTGCTTGTCATGCACACTGATCATGAAGAGAGAAAAATTTCCTTTAAGATGTTCCTTATTCTTCATTCTTTAGCTCAACATTATTTACTTTTATGTTATTTTTGCCGTAATATAAAAGTTGAAAAGATTAGCCATTTTTAGAGTGTACCTGGCTGCAATATCTCCAATAAGAAAAACTTGTTGATACAACCACGTGGCAACTATCTTTTAAAGGAAAAAATAAAAGAGCCCCATGTCAATAGCTTTTAGGTTGCCTACACTAATGAAAATGCCTTTGTGTTAGTCCAGCCAGGATATGTCACTGGCAGCTTCAGAATTCGTTTACCTTTTTCCTCAGAAGCTTTAACTTATCACTTTCTAAAATCTACTGTCTAGAAAGTCAAGAATGCAAACTACATTTCATATCCCTTACACCTCAAGTTTATCTCCTCCGTTTAGATGATGTGATAGTCTACCAAAATTGTAGGACTTACTAAATGCATTCGCCAACTCAGGTTCAAGTAGCTAATTTTCTCTGAGAGGGTTTTGCTTTGTTTTGTTTTTTTCTTAACATCAGACATCCGCAGGACATCACTATATAAACATAAACTGTTAAAGAGAGTTTTCAGATTTCAATGATATCATTCTTATGCACCACTTAAAAGGTTTTGTTTATTTTTGAAAATCATTTTATTCTGATAACCAGCCAAGTATCGAGTTCATAGTAAAAAAAAAAAAAAGGACAATATATATTAAATGTTTTACTCTCATAAAACTAGATCTTTAAAGGATTTGTCTGTTCCTCGATAGGCTTCTTTTGTGTCCTTAGCTTGGAAAGGTGGTAAGAATATGGCTGATAGTCCTGGCTTTAATTTACTTTGAGTTCTACAGATTTCCCAGGAGCATAAAAAATGGGATATTTGAATTATTAACCCACAGTGGACAGAAATGTGGTTTTGAATAGACATAGGCCTATAAAAGAGAAGCCACTGTAGGGTTTGGAATTTATATCATCAGGAGATCTAACAGAACTCAAAAATACATAAACTTACCTATGTCCAGAACTGGGAGTATAGAGCTGGTTGTAATTGCGCCCCTGGCAGGCCTGGTTGCCCCTAACTTTCTCCTGCTGCTGGCAAGGTCACCCCCAACTGTCCTCTCCCTCTAGCCTGGACACCCCTACCTGACCCCCTCCCCTCCTCACTGGCCTGGTTGCCCTCAACTGCCCCTTGCTGCCAGCCTAGTTACCCCTCACTGCCCCCCTGCCACCTTGGTCGCCTCTTACTGCCCCCCCCCCTGCTGGCCTGGTCACCTCCAACTCCCTCCCCCACCCCCGCCCATCAACCTGGTTGCTCCATGCAGCCTGCTGTTCAGTCGTTTGGTCATCCCTCAGTAACCCCCCTGCTGGCTTGGTCGTAGGCAGCCAGATTTGTGAAGGTGTGTGGGTCAATTTGCATATTTCCTCTTTATTATCTATATACACAGAGGTAATGTGCAAATTAGGACAGGATGCCATAATGGATCACGACTGGACAGGAGGAGGTTGCGTGAGCAGGTGAGGCTCGGAGTGGAGATGGAGACAGAGATGGGGGCAGGGTGGGGGCGGCTGCCTGAGCTGGTGCGGTGGCTTGGGCGGCCTCAGAGCAGACACAGGCAGGTGGCTGGGGGACACTGCAAGTAAGGCACAGTTCTCGCCCCCTGCAGTACCGGTCCAGCCCCCCATGGCACCGGTCTGGCCTCCTGTGGCGCAGGTCCGGCCTGACTCCCATTGCAGCAGGCACTGGGTGAGTCAAGTGTGAGTCCAGCCCCCTGTGGCACTGGTCTGGCCTGACTCCCACAGTGGTCGGTGCTATGCGAGTCAGGCGCAGGTCCTAGCCCCCCATGGGGTGTCTCCTCACATGATTTCAATCGTGTGCTGGGCCTCTAGCAATAATATATCAAAGGATCTAAGATTTTTGTAATTGGGATCTCAAAAGAAGTTAAAAGTCCATTGCTCAAAATAGCTGAGATAAATGGCTAAAGCCTTCCAAAATATGGTGAAATACATAAACCTACAAATTCAAGAAGCTCAGTGAACTCTAAACAAAAGAAACTCAAAAAGACCAATGCTCAGAAACATTACAATCAAATTTCTGAAAATTAAGACAAGTGAAATTTTTTAAGTAACCAGAGTAAATGACTCGGTATTTAAAGGGAAATAACAATTTATATTCATCAGAAAACAGAGACATGAGAAGTAAATTAAAAAAGTTTTAAAAACTGAACGAAAAGAACTGTCTACCCTGCACAGAGAAAATATTACTGAGGAATGAAGGTGAAATACAGATATTCTTAAATGAAGGAACACAAAGAGTATGCATTATGAGAAGATCTGCTATGAAATAATTAAAAAGGAATTTTTTTTGGAAGAAGGGAAATTATAGCAGAAGGAAAGTTGAAACACCAGAAATAAAAAGAAATAAGAAATGGTTAAATGCTCATGTAAATCTAATAATTTCTGTAAATATGTTATTCTTTCTTCTCATGTTACTGTTGTAGGTAACCTTCTCAAATGACTCCAAATATGATCCCTTCTCCTTAGTATGTAATTTCCTCTCCTTAAGTGTGAACTAGGCTTAGCAACTTGATTCTAACAAACAGAATTTGGCAAAGTGATAAAATGTCACTTTCATGATTGGATTGTCAAAGATGATGACCCCCATCTTTTTCATGCAGCAGTAATATTTTGCCTTCCTCCTAGCAATAAATAATTTTCACTTTTTCCACATCCTCATCAGAGCTTGAAATTTTCAGTATTTAAAAAAATGAGCCATTCTAATAAGTATATATCTCATTTTGTTTTGTTTTGTTTTGTTTTGATTATTGACAGTATTACAGATGTCTCCCATTTCCCTCCTACCTCTACCCACCTCTGCCCAGCCCCAACTCGTTTTGATTTTAAAACCTTTAAAAAGATACAAAATGCTGCTCTGGGAAACAGTTTGTCTATATCATATAAAGTTAAATACACATTTACAATATGGCCCAGCAATCCTACTCCTGACTATTTACTCTAAAGAAAGGAAACTTATGTTCACACAAAAACTTATACTTAAAATGTTTATAGCAGCTCTACTCATAATTGCCAACAACTGGAAGTAATAGTTGTCCAGTATCCTAATTGCAGAGGTAATTACAGAATCAATATGTGTGTTAAAATTCATAGAACTGCATAGCAAAATAAAGCCAATATTACCGTATTTCAATTAGCAAAATAAAATTTTGTAATTAAAAAAAAAATTGTGGTCCTTGTCTCAAAAAGCTTATAGACAAGATGATGTTGAATAATATACAAAACAAACTTGCAGAATGTTTTCTACCAAGTGGAATTATACATGCTACTATGCTGGCCTTTAGCTTGGAGATAATCAATCACTTATTCCCACTTTGCTAAGAAAGAGAAGTTTTATGTTATTCTTTGTAACAGGGATCTTTTTCCTGTTACCTCTACTTTCTCCACATTCTTTAAACTAGATAGTTGTCTCCATTACCCCAAAGGAAAGGGATATCCCATTAGAAATACAAAGGAAAATAATAATTAGCTTGGAAATGTCAAGCACTCCAGCTCATCAAAGAGAACATTTCTGGAAGAACTTAGCTAACCTGGATTTCCATCTTACCCAACTAGAGTGTACCCACCACCACCAAAACTGCACTCCTTCCCCACCCTGACACTTCCCCAAGTAAAAAAAAATCCTCTCATGGGTGGAGGTGAGAAAGGATATAAAGGGGGATCAATAGTGATGGAAAGGAAGAAAAGAAGATATTTTTTTAGAAATAAAAATTCCTCTGTATTAACAAGGAATAGTCTCCACATACCACATTCATGAAATAATTTGCCCTAGAAACGGTAGTGTTTTCCTGTTCTAAAATAGGCAGGAAAAAGAAAATGGGAAGACTAACTGCTTCTTATAGGTTCTAAAAACCGAATCAAAGTTCTCAAGAGGTTTTATTTCTCTTTTACACTATTCCCATTTATCAGCTCCGGCTTACCTGGCATCTTTTACAATCAGTTTCTCCTCGAATGTAACTAATTAATTCCATGTCAAAAAAATCAATGGACATAGTTGTCTTCATCTAATACCATCTGTGTTACTTACCTCTTCTTTTGAAAATATTTTTGCTGCAAACACTTGCTTCCCACCCTCCCACCCCCTCTATCTCTGGTCACTCCTATAGTATTTCCTTTGCAGGCTCAACCCCGACTCCACCCAGCCATCACATGTTGGACTTTCAAAAACCTGGGTAGTAGACAACCTTTATCCTACCCGCTATTTTCTCCGAGAAAATCATATTTCTATCCACAGCTTTAATTATTTTATCTCTAGTCCAGAACTATTCTGAGCTTTATATATTTACTAGAGGCCTGGTTCAGGAAATTCCTGCACTCAGGAGGCAGGGATCCCTCACCTGAGCCTGCACCTTCTTGCAGTCTGGGAGCCCTTGGGGGATATTTGACTGATGACTTAGATCCATCCCCCCACCCCCTATCCTGGGCCTAAGCCAGCAGTTGAACATCCTTAGCGCTGCTGCAGAGGGGGGAGAGGCTCCTGTCACTGCTGCTACCCGCGTCAGCTGTGAGCCAGGCTCCTGGCTGTGCAGCACTTCCCTTTTGGGAGCACACTGACCCCCAGGGAGCAGCTCCTGCATTGAGCGTCTGCCCCCTGGTGGTCAGTGTGCGTCATAATGACCGATTGTCTGCTGTTTGGTTGATTTGCATATTAGCCTTTTATTATATAGGATTTTCAACTTCCTACCCTATACTTCCATTTGGAAGTCTCAAAATCAATATTTCCTAACTAAGCATATTCAAATTCAGCATATACAAAAATCACAGTATTGATCTTTCCCCTAAAATAGGAGCTCTATTGGAACCTTCCTCACTTCAACATCCAGATCCAGTCATTCACAAAGGCCCACTGACATACCTTCAAACTCAAATCCACTGACTAGTCTAAGAATCACTATCTTTCACCAGGACTACTGAAGTAGACTTCTAAGAGACTTCTAACTTATCATCCTGCATTCATCTGGCCTTCCTCTAATCTGTTCTTTGCACTGCAGCCAGTGTGATCTTTTCAAAATGCAAATGTAGTTCTTTCCCACCTACCATTCCCAGCCACCCTCATCCTATCTGGTTCTAAAATTGCCAGCAGACACAAACTGTTTCGGGCAACGGTGACTGCATGTATGTGTGGGTGGGAGTAAAATGCAAAAATCTACATATGCAATTCTGAGAATGTGCCTGATTACACAATTCTTTTTTTTTTTAATCCTTACCCAAGGATATGTTTCACTGATGGGAGGGAGAGGTGGAAGTGGAGGTGGAGGTGGAGGTGGAGGTGGAGGTGGAGGTGGAGGTGGATGGAAAGTAGAGGTAGAGAAATGGGAGGAGAGGAAGAGAAAGGGAGAGAGAGGGAGAGGGAAAGGTAGAAGGAGAGGGAGATGGAGAGGGAGTAGTAGACAACCTTTTTCTCCTACGCGCTAAGAAAGAGAAGTTTTATGTTATTCTTTGTAACTACAAAACACACCTGTAGAACGTTTTCTACCAGGTGGAATTATACATGCTACTATGCTCGCCTTTAGCTTAAAAATAATCAATCACTTATTCCCACTTTGCTAAGAAAGAGAAGTTTTATGTTATTCTTTGTAACAGGGACCTATTTTCTCCACATTCTTTAAACTAGACAATTATCTCCATTACCCCCAGAGGAAAGGGATATCCCATTAGAAATACAAATATCTTTACTAGAGGCCCGGTGCAAAAAATTCGTGCACTCAGGGGGCAGGGATCCCTCAGCCAAGCCTTCACCTTGTCGCAATCTGGGAGCCCTCGGGGGATGTTTGACTGATGACTTAGATCCATTTCCCCCACTGAGAGAGAGGGAGAGGGAGAGGGAGAGGGAGAGGGAGGGAGAG
>PVJN01043663.1:0-17690 GCA_004026805.1 Lasiurus borealis | reverse complement strand
ACCTTAACTAAGCCACATCCGCCCATGTTCTTACTCTCATTTAAAACACACTGCTATATGTGTGTGTCTCCTGATGCTTGCCAGCAAGAGTTTCTCCAGGAAATTGCTTCCCAATCTTCTTCATGCTATTTGTATGACAAACTGGGGCAAACACTCATGACTGAGGGCAACAGATCTGGGGCTCTAGCAATACCAGATCTTGTCCATCCACCCCAAGAGGACAGGGGTTCAATAAATGTCTCAACACAACTTCAGGGCACAGGCACACTGCAGAAGCTCTGCTCTAGGTAGAGAGTGTAAAATTCCTGGGGTATGGGTATATGAATGTTCAGTAATACAAGATAATGCCAAATTGTTGCCCAATATACTTGCTTTACGCTCCCAACTTCACATCTTCAACATTTGATGTTTGTTGTCAGACTTCTCAAAATGGTAACATATTGTGATCTAAATTAGCATTTCTCTGATTGTTAATGTGGTTGAGCATCTGTTTTTAATTTGTTGGCCATTCAGCTTCTGTTTATGAAAAAGCACATTGATATTCTTTCCCTGTTTTTCTATTGGGTTGTCTTGTCTTAGGGACATGCAGGAGGGAGTTCTTCCTACATTCCTGATGCTAGTCCTTTGTCAGTTATAGATGCAAATATCTTCTTCCTGTTTGTGGTTTGCCTTCTCACTGTTTTAATGGTTCAATCTCCAAGTAGTCTAATCTAGCTATCTTTTCTTTGATAGTTGTTTCTGATATCCTGTCGAAGAAATCCTTCCTTATTTACTGGTAAGGAGATAAAAATATTCTACATCATTTCCTAATGCCTTTTACATTTAAGTCTTTGGTCCATTGGTAATTTATTAAAGCATATGGAGGGATTCACTTTCATTGTTTTTCCCTGAATGATACTTAACTGTCATAGTACTATTAATTTTAAAAAAATTTCAACATATATGGTCAGATCTGTTTTAGGGTTCTCTCTTCTGACCCTTTGTTCATTTTCACTACCCCTGGGCCAATGTCACAAGGCCTTAATTACCAGGACTTTACAATACAACTTTATTCTGGGAGGACTAGCCCTCTCCACTGTACTATGGACATTCTTGACCTTTCACACTTCCATCTAGGTTCCACATAAATTTATAGATGAAATTGAGAACACTGATATATTCATGATATTGACCCTACCTATCTGTGTCCATGTATTTAGGCCTTTTAAATGCCTTTAAAACTGTTGTCAGTAAATAAATTCTCTTCATAAAGATCTTACACATCTTTAGACTTGTTGTTACTTTATATTTGTGTCACTATTATAAGTAATATCATACATATCTTCTATTTATTACTAAGCCATACTAATACTAATGTTAATGCTTTGTTAGCTAAAAATATTACATTTTGTTTATCCTTTCTACTCTCTATACCTTTTATTTTTATTTCCTGTCTTACTGTGCTGGTTATAACCAACAAAAGTATTGAATAGACAGTTCACAGGATGATGTGGTAAAGGACTTCACATCATATGTCAAATAAGCATTATCCTTTAAAGGGAGTAGACACTATCAACAAAATGATCATTGATGCCAACTTGATAAAAAGTATAACTGATTTTTTTATGGAATTAAGTAAGGGCTTCCAGACATCAAAGTGTAGGCCAAACTTAGAACCATAAGAAGGGAGCAAGTACTGGCATGACTGACTGGGAGGATGGGAGAGGAATAAGACAGAAAAAGGTTCTGATGCATTTAGGGACATCAGCAGATGGATGTGACTAATGGGTGCATGAAGACAGGAGAGGGTGTGTCCAAACAAGAGGCTGAAAGATAGGAGTTTGGGACCTAGGTCTGTAAGAACTCCTATATGGCACTAACATGTTTCCATTTCCTTTGGGCAATGGAAAGCCACTGCAGGTTTTTGTGAAGGAGAGGAACACAAGGTTTGTGCCTTAGAGTGATGTCTCTGGCAGTCACATGGAGGCTGAGAATACACCACATGAGGCTATGGTGAGTGACTTTATCAGAGATGGTGAGAATAACAAGGAAGAGATTAATTCAAGATATTTTTAGGAGAAAGAAAAACCAGTATAATTTCTTAACTGACTAGAATAGGAGTTAAAGATAACCAAAACTTCTAGC
This sequence comes from Lasiurus borealis, assembly GCA_004026805.1. Classification (NCBI taxonomy): domain Eukaryota; kingdom Metazoa; phylum Chordata; class Mammalia; order Chiroptera; family Vespertilionidae; genus Lasiurus; species Lasiurus borealis. Next base: position 15,566 of record PVJN01043663.1, on the reverse strand, counting down.
TTGGTAACTGAATGAATAGTATTATCATTAAGTAAGAAGAATCCCTGCATGATATTATTCTACAATGTCATTATAATTCTTGATATTTCACAACAGCATATTGTACAATTATCCCAAACAAACTTACAAACTAATTCTTTGAATGTTTGGCAGCAATTTTAAAAAGGACATGAAAGGATTTAATCCCTTTCAGAAGGAATTAAGGCCCTGGGAAGGCACTTGAGCATTCTATACTGGCCCCTCTTAAACTTTTTACCAAGAGGGACTTTCTTCTCACAATCCAATTGCCCTCAGCTGTTGCCTGAGCTTTCTATTCCAGGTGGTGGTATAATGGATCTGTCTCTCACCCAATGGTGTGAGCTGGGCCCACCCTGGAGAAGAACCTGAGTTCCCCAAGATATGTGATCAGTCCTGAGGCCCCGCCAGCAAAGGAGGGGATCCCAAGGCAGGTGCTGGGCATGGAGGCCACGGGGGCATAGGCTACCAAAGACACAGAACTGAACCTCACATCACCCTGCTTGGCCCCGGAGGATGACTGGTTAGCTAGAGACGGGTAAGATTCCTCAGGGAAAGAACAACCTAAGACAGGCACAGTCACAAAGGCGCCATCAGGAGAGAACTTGGGGATCAACAGAGGTGGGGCACAGGCCTTCATCCCCCAACCTTGCAGGAGCCTGAACCTTCATCCTTTCTGAGGGAGGTCTCCTACCCCCATAGCTGCTTCGCTTCCCATGCCCAGCATAGATCGAGACCCAGGTAACATACAGAGACTTGGCCCAATAGCAGCTGCCCTATATCTACATCCAGCCTAGCACCAGGAATGCTCAGGGCCTACTCAAGAAAGCAAATAATCTTTTTCACTAATATTTACAGGAGAATCTAAGATTGTTGGTAGAGTATTAAATTTGACAGTAAAAGAGTAATCAAGCTTTCAGATTAATTTAAATTGGCTAATTGAAATAAGTGAATATTCAAGAAAATTTAATTGTACTGGACAAAAAGCTGTTACTAAAGTATTAACTAAAATTTCTATTGGTAGTTCATCTCATGGAAAAAATTTTTAACATGCAATGAACATAAAGCAGTCATATTTTTGTGCAAAAAAACTTAAAACTTAAAGTTATCAAGATTGCATTTAAAAATTTACAAAAGTCTCCATTAATCAAAAAAGAGGGGATAGTATAATAATATCATGAAAGGGAAAATATCCTGTAAGTACATCTAGAAAATTTCTACTTTAGAAAATTAATTTTCGTTTGAAATGCTAACAGCAAGACACCCATGAAAAACACAAATGGTGGCAAAATAAGCCAAAGGAAAATAGTTTGGGCAAAAATAAAAAAGGACCCCAAGTCAATTTCATAGAAAAGACTCCTTTATTAACTTTTGGTGGAGAATATGTTTATATACTTGCAGAAAACAACCCCAAGACTAAGTGGACTCCTGTAACAGAGAGGAATCCACATAAGGAACTGTTTGACATTGAAACTGGGACTCAGAACTGTTGGACATTGAAACTGGGACTCAAACATTTTTTGTTTTTATAGATTTACTTCAAATTTGCAGAGGCAAGATGTTGTTAAAGGAAAAAATCGGGGGGAAGGGGACAGATACAGAAGCAAAAAAGCATTGAACAGACTGTCATACTACAGAGGGAAAGCAGGGGAGGTTGGGAGCAGGGTGGGGGGCGAGGGTTGTAAGAGATCAACCGAAGGATTTGTATGCATGTATATTAGCATAACCAATGGATACAAGACACTGGAGGGGAGGGCAGGTGAGGGCATGTACTGGGGGTAGGGAAGCGGGGGAGAGGTCAAGGGAGGGGATGAGACATATGTATTACTATTTGTAATACTTTAAACAATAAAAAAATTAAAACATTAAGAGGAAAGATGGTTTGAGATGATCATAACTAACATGTATTAAGTACTTTTCTAAGCCCTTTTAAATACTAATTTAATCCTCACAACAAGCCAATGTGTTCTCTAATTTACGATGAAAAAATGGATGCACAGGAAGGTTAAGTAAGTTCTCCAAGGTACACAGCAAGTAAAAAGCAGAGCCAAAATTTGAACCCAGATACACACTCAACTACATTATACTTTCTGGGACATGTCCAACTAAATGTCCCTCATGTCTGAACAAAAGAAAAATAAGAGTTAACAATGTGAATTTTAGAATCATTAACATAGTTGATTTCTTGAGGCCAAGGGAGTGATAATAAAGATATTTAGAGTGAAGAGAGAGCCAAACCATCAGAATCAATAAGAGAGATCCAAAAAGGACACTATGAAGGAGATTTTTTAAATGATAGTCCATAAGCTGGTCAAGCACCATAGCACAGAAGTACGAGCTGAAAACAGTCTGGCCTTCCCCCTTCTTGTGAAATAGGGGATCCATTCAATATTGCTGAATGATGAATCTAGCCTTCATACCCAAAGCACAAACTATATCAAGGAGAAGAAACGCCTAATAAAGCATAGAATGGGGAAAACAAAAAATCGATGCTCTCAGCTCCTGGATGATTTGCATCTATGTTTGTGCAAAGTGGCTCCTGTCTCCAGAGGCAGCAACAATGCAAACTCCTTTCTGAAGCAGCACCCTCATCCCATGCATTACCTCCCTACCCTCCAACCCTCACCAACCCAGCCTCTGTGCCACCAGAGGGCAGGGAACTTGCCAGGACACAGCCACACCAGAAATGTAGAGGAAACGGGAAGCTGTCCTATTGAAAGACAGCATGGAAGAATGATGGCTTCTGCAAAAATCAGCTTTTGCTTTGAATGGGTCTGTTACATGACTTATCAGCTATCACATATGCTATAGCCTGAGCTCTAGCTCTAAATCAACCAAGTGCAGAGGGAAGAAGAAGGAAATACTAATAGCAAAAGATGGGCAGATATCTGAGGAAGCTTTAATCCTAACAAGGGGAAACAGAAACCGAGGAAGTGGCGAGCATTTCTCCTTTGAGCTCTCAGGTGCTGAGGGTCTGAGGAGGGCAGAGGCTGAAACAGCAGCAGGGGCAGCCCTGGGCTCTGAGACCTGCTCACTTGCGCAGGTCCTGGTTGCCATGGTGCCATCAGCTAGCTGGCAGCATTCTCTTCTGCCACAGTTTTTGCCTTGTGGGCAGCAGCAGGAAAGAAGAAAAAATGTTTGTATTCTAATGGCTGCTGGGTCACTGAATACTATGTCTTGGAAGAACAAGGAGAAAATGTAAGAGACCAAGATAAGATTAAACCCCTTTGGGATGTTTTAGATCCCGTCTGGACAGTCTATGGATGAACCCCCCTTCATGAATAAACATTCTTCCCTAAAGCTTTTTTTGAGGGGTGGGGAAGCCTGTAATCCAAGAACCTTAACAGAGAATGTCAGCTTTTTATCAAGGCTATTTCCCACAGTGATTTCTGAATAGATGAAAAGCATGAACGTGTGGCAAAGAAAACAAAGCGGGGTGTTGGTCTGCACACCATAGTGGAAGTCAGGACACTGCCTTTGCTCTGACACCAACCAGCCAGATTAGCACTACCAAATCTCAGTTTCTTCATCTGTGAAATGGGGAGGTTTTACTAGATGAATGTAAGGATCCTCCATTCTCCTGGCCTAAGTGAGGGTACTCAGGAATAAGAGAGCCCTTCCGTGTACCTCCCAAAGGGCATTAGGCTGCTCATGTGCCAGGACTCTGATTATGCCCAGGGACACCTGACTGTGAAAGTGACCACAACTCAATGGAAAAGACAAGTAAACACATACACAGGACACAGGAAGTTACACTTATCCATTTGATTAAACCAATGTTAGTGAGCAGAGGCCAAGTCTCATTCATCTTCACACTCAACAACCAGCACAGTCTAGGCACTTGGCTAACAAATGGTTATTGAATGCACTTGCAGGCACATCTTTAGAATATGATATTATGAAATCTGTTCAACTACAAGTTGAACTGTGTTGCCCCAAAATTTGTAGGTTGAAGTCCTCACTCCTAGTACTTCAGGATGTGATCTTACTTGAATATAGGGCCTTTAAGGAGATAGTCAAGCTGGTAAACCCTAATCCAAAATGACTAGTGTTCTTAGAAGAAGAAAGCTGGACACAGATATGCATAATCGCAAAATGGCAGGAAGGGATTCAGGGAGAAGATGGTCATCACCAAGCCAAGGAGAAAAGCCTCAGAAGGCGGCAGCCCTGCCAACACCTTGCTCTCAGACTCCTGGCCTCCAGAACTGAGACTATATATGTCTGTTGTTGAAGCCAATCAGTTTGTAGAACTTTGTTTTGGCAGCCTTAGCAAACAAGTGGTACAAATCCAAAAGTAATGAAATGTGCTTCAAAGACAACACCCAGATCTTTCATTACTGCATACTAATTACCTCCCCAAATCTACGGGCTTTTCCTTACATAACCACAATGCTATTACCAAATCTAACAAGATTAAGGCAAATTTAATTCATAGGAAAGATACACCTTATAAAATACAACTTCTACCAAAACAGGTACTTAACATAAAAGCTCTTGATAATACTAAAAACAAAATCCCAATAAGTTTGAATTTTTGTGAATAAAATTGTCAGAGGATGAACAAGATTCTGAGAACAATTCAATTCCGCAGTCAGCTCTCCTAATCAACATACTATGTGAGAATAAAAACCTGTTTATTAAAGTACAGAAAAGAAAGGAGACATTCAGTCAGTATTCATACCTCCTCTCTGGTCATTGAAAATGCACTTTTCTCAAACTAAACTCAAGAAATTTAGCAGACATCTTAAAGTCTTTGATTTTTTTTTTAAAAAGTAATATGTACAGTGGTAGTCTAGGTTAAATTGCACACACTTTAAGTGCCTGAAAATGACATGGCAGAACTCAAACGCTTTAAAAATAAATAAACAAATGTAAAACCATACCTTGATAAAGTATAAATCCTCAGTTGTTTTTCTAAGACTTTAGAGACTGGAGTTCCCAACACTTCAACAATTAGACAACTTCCAATCACATGTCCTCTTCAAAAAGCTTACTTTTTGTGCAATACAAAGATAAATGTTAAAGTCAGAATCGCCTACTTATAAAACTTTTTCAAAAGAATCTTTTGAAAAGCAGTTTGCTCCATCAACTTTCAAAATCAGGCTTCTCTGCAAAAACCACAATCCAGCTAATTAGTCTCAGCTGTTCGTCATATGGTCTGCAGATCAGTCAAGTGATTTTACCCCTTAAAGCTTACTAAACCTGATTTGACTGGCCTCTCTGATAGAAGGCAGTTTCTTGTGTTGAAGACTAGTCTGTACTTCAACCTGTTCTCTTCCCCCAATCAAAACAGTTAAACATTTGTTTTCTTGAAGAAACATCTTTAATAGTATCTTGTTCTCAAGTCCCTCCAAGGAATAAAGGAGATAAATGGAAGTGGTGGAGGGAATGCAGCGAAGATCACTGTACTAGAACTCTCACTTCTGGCCTCCAGACCCATGAGTAAAACTATCTGCTGGGAGGTCCACCCAGATATTTTTCTGGCATCTCAAATGCGACTTACCTCCTTTGCTCTTCTCCCTGGGCCCTGCTTCAGACCCATTTCTCTGTGTGTGTTGAGTAACACAATCCCAACAAGCACCCAGCCAGAAATTGCATGGTCTTCATTGACTCCTCCCATTCTTCCCCACTCACTTCTGATTGGCCACCACATTGAAGGGATTGTTCCTTCTCTTGCCTTATTCCAAGCTTTTATTTCCCATCTTCTGGCTACAATTAACCATGTATTTGTTTTTCTGGCTCTCCTCCTGGTCCCACCACTGCCACGTCCTCCATATGCACCCAAAGTGACCTTTCCAGAAGACAAACAGGAGCCCATCACTGTCCTCTGTAAAACCTGCCAATGGCCCCCACAACCTCTACAATGGAATCCCTACTCCTTAGGCTTCTGCCTTCAGTGTTTCCTACTACTTCCTGCCTCCTGCCTCCAGCCACCAGAACTATTTGTCATTCTCTAAACCAGTGGTTTTCAAAATGTGAAATCAGCATCATCCGCATCACCTGGGAAACTGTGTAAAATGTACATTTGGGGGCCCACCTCAGGCCTGCTGAATCAAAATCCTAAGGATGGGGCAGCAGTCTGTGTTTTAACAAGCCAGCCAGGTGATTCTGATACACACTGAACTGAGCCTCTGCCCTGGATTCACCAAGCTCTGTTCCCAGGAGATTTATCCTTTGGCTCCTCCTTCTAAGAAGCAATGTGAGTTGGATGCCTCTTCTCAATACTTTTTCCTCAAACTGGTCAACTCTGTATAATTATCAGACTTATTCCTGGTTGGTTGGTGAATATCAGGAATTATGTCTTAATTGATACACTCATTCCACAATCATTTATTGAACACTTACTTGTCACTGAGATAGATGCTGGATATAAAACTAGTGACTGTTTCCTTTGCCACTAGAAGCCACCCTGACTTTAGCAGCTCAAAGTGTCACTGAAGACTCTACCTATCCAATTTAGAAAATCCCATTACCAACTGAAAGAATTGTGGAAACTAAAGAAGTGGATGTAACCAGTCCATTGGTTCACATCTGATGCCAACTCAGATGTATAGACTCAGCTGTATATAGGGGGAAAGGTGCATTTTCATAAAAACTTATGCACTGTTCTTTATTATCTCACAGCAAACTTCGACTTTGGAGAATAATTTAGTAGAGGAATGTAGCAAGGTTTTTATTTATTTTTTAATATATTTTGATAGATTTCAGAGAGGAAGGGAGAGGGGAGATTGAAACATCAATGATGAGAGAGAATCATCAATTGGCTGCCTCCTGTATGCCCCTCAATGGGATCAAGCCCATAACCCAGGCATATGCTCTAACCAGGAATCAAACTGTAACCTTCTAATCCATGGGTTGACACTCAATCACTGAGCCGCACTGGTGTGGTTATAGCAAGATTTTTAAATCCCAGATTAAAATTCATCAGTGTGAGAGAGAAACCAAGTTGGCAGCATAGGTGAACACCTAAACTGCTGCCTTGCACAACAATTTCAAAACTACTACTAAAAAATAAAACGGACATCATCCAGAACCACAGGGAAGCTGGCTGAGTGGAAATTCTACAACTAGAAGGAAAGAGAGGGCTACACGAAGACTCAGAGGAGTTGCAAAAAAGCTGAGATATGGAGACACGTGCTCAGAGAGAATGGGCAGCTGAGTACCTGGCTGGTTTTCTCTAGCAGGAGGAAGATGGAACCTCCCAACTGCACTGAACTCCAGTTCCGATTGCACTAAACCCCAGTTTCAGGTGAGACCCTGGGGACCTAGACACATACAAAAGTTTGGACTGTTGGGAAAAGAGAGGAGCATACAGAAACTCAGGGGAGCCATGAAAGGCAGAGGTCTGGAGATGCATGCACCAGTGTGCACAGAGAGGACTGCAGCAATTACCAAGGGACACTGAAACTCAGGGGCCTCATAGAGCAAGACTGACGAGAAGCCAAGGCTGTCTGATTAGCCCTGAGACTCTACCCCATCCAAGCTGAGCATTGAGGCTTTTGCAATTTTGCAAGTCTTGTCTCATAAGGCTGTCTCCAGCACAGAAGTTCTCCCTGCACAGACATAGCTGATCCCTCACAGCCAATTGGCCTGGAGGTCAACTTCCTGCAGTGATACCAACTACAAACAAGACTTAACTACAACAAGGCTGTACACACAGTCCACAAAGGAGTGTACCAAAAGTGTCCACCTCAGGTAACTGGGGAGGCGGAGCTACTGGGCCATATAGGACAACTAGCACACAAAGCTACTCTGCCAACTCAGGGAAGCAGCAAAAATGTGGAGACAAAGAGATCACAAACCAAAGAAATGGAGGAAAACAAACAACTGGATATAGAGTTCAAAACAATGGTTATAAGGTTTTTAAAGAATTTCCTAGAAAAGGTGGATAAATTTAGCGAGATCCTCGAGGAGATGAAAAAGGACCAACTAGAAATTAAACATACACTGACTGAAATAAAAAATATTAGACAGAGACCTAACAGCAGACTAGAGGAACGCAAGAATCATGTCAAAGATTTGAAATACAAAGAAGCAAAAAACACTCAACTGGAAAAGCAAAAAGCAAAAAGAATCCAAAAATTTGAAGATAGTGTCAGGAGCCTGTGGGACAACTTCAAGCATACCTATATCAGAATTATGGGGGTGCCAGAAGAAGAGAGAGAGCAAGATACTGAAAACCTATTTGAAGAAATAATGAGCCAGAAAAAGAGAGAGCAAGATACTGAAAACCTATTTGAAGAAATAATGACAGAAAACTTCTCCCACCTGGTGAAAGAAATTGACTTACAAGTCCAGGAAGCACACAGAACCCCAAACAAAAGGAATCCAAAGAGATCTATACCAAGACACATCATAATTAAAATTCCAAGAGCAAAAGACAAAGAGAGAATATTAAAAGCAGCAAGAGAAAAACAATTAATTACCTACAAGGGAGCACCCATACAACTGTCAGCTGATTTCTCAACAGAAACTATGCAGGCCAGATGGAAGTGGTAAGAAATATTCAAAGTGATGAATAGCAAGAACCTACAACCAAGATTACTCTACCCAGCAAAACTATCAGTCAGAACTGAAGGGCAGATAAAGAGTTTCACAGATAAGAAAAAACTAAAGGATTTCATCAACATCAAACCAGTATTATATGAAATGCTGAAAGGTACTCTTTAAGAGGAGGAAAAAGAAGAAAAAGGTAAAGATAAAGATTAGGAACAACAAATACATAGTTATCAACAAGTGAATCTAAAAATCAAGTGAATTAAAAATTTGATGAACAGAATAAACTGGTGAATATAATAGAATCAGGGGCATAGAAAGGGAGAGGACTGACAATTCTCAGGAGGAAAGGAGTGTGGAGGGTGCAGGAAGAGACTGGACAAAAATCATACACCTATGGATGAGGACAGTAGGGGCAGGGAAACAAGGGCAGAGGGTGGGGTGGGAACCGGGTGGAGGGAAGCTATGGGGGGGAGGGATGAGGAACAATTGTAATAATCTGAACGATAAAGATTTATTAAATTTAAAAAAAATGAAAAGAAAATTCATCAGCGTTAGCTTAATCTAATTACGGAAGTTGAATAAAATTCTGCCAAAACCGGTTTGGCTTAGTGGGTAGGGCGTTGGTCTGCAGACTCAAAGGTCCCAGGTTCGATTCCGGTCAAGGGCATGCACCTTAGTTTAGGGCACATCCCCAGTAGGGGGCGTGGAGGAGGCAGCTGATCCATGTTTCTCATCGATGTTTCTAACTCTCTATCCCTCTCCCTTCCTCTCTGTAAAAAAATCAATAAAATAAATATTTTTTAAAATAGTTGAATAAAGTTCCATATTAGCACTTCTCAGCTTTCATCTTGCATAGAACTCTCCTAGGGATTTTGTTAAAATTCTAATTATGATTCAGTAGGAATCTGCATGTCTGGCAAGCACTCAGGTGATGCCCAGGTAATACTAATGCACCGAGTCCTAGAACTACACTTTGAGTAGGAGGTAAAATATAGACAACCCTATTTTCCAAAGAACTATCAGTCTATCCAGCAGAGCAACAAAACCTTTTTTGACCCCTCTGCATGGAAAGCTTTCTAAAATGTCTTTCAGACTTCAGGATAAAGGTGACCTCCAAAACACACACATTTAGTTCAGCTACTTTCCCACACCTCACAATATAACAATAAGGGGATTGTATTTAGACATAAATTCACAAGGACAAAGCAAGTGGAAATAACAGCATTAAAATATCGGAAGCTAGAAAGTAGATAGACATGAGGGGACCAATTAGCAGACCAGGAAAGGTGACTCATCTGCAGGAGGAAAGGCCAAAAAGCAACTCATCACAGAATCTCCAGAAAGGCTCAGGCCTTTGGAGCCTGAACATCTCTCCCTGGAGGTGGGGGGAGGGTAAAGTTACTACTGAAAGTGGTGGAAGTCTGCTTAAATCCCAGCCTTGTGATTCCTCCAGCTCTGGCATAAGTCAAAGGTTTATTCTCTGGAGAGAGTAAAACTCGGAGGGTCAAACTCTTGGAGGCTCTCAGAGGCATACCAACTTCAGTGGAGACAGAGGGAGGCAGTGAGAAGTTATATAATAAATATTGAGACACCCCACCACCACCCACCTCCGCAATGACTTCCAGAATGCAGGCATTCTCCACCGACCATGTTCAAATGATCTTCTCTGGACAATCTGCCCAACCCAGGAGGAAAGGCCTAAAGATAGAAGGAGCCAAAAGATATTGATCTAACTAAAGCTATGATGTGCTGCGGGGTAAAGGAGGGGATGGAAATGGTACACAAGTGTAATAGAGGGAGCAGGAGAACCAAGCTAAAATTATCTTCTTCCACAGTAAAGTGTCAATAGGTAGTAATGCCTAAAACTGAAAATAACCAACCAAACTACGTCATTTAGAGACAGGCTGAAACTACCAGCAAGAGTCAACTAACTGTAAGAATTGAAAGCTGATGACTCTGAGGAGCAGGAAATGAACCGGGGGGAGGGGACTCTGATGGTTTTTTGCAACAGGTTTTATAGATGTATGTCCAAGTGTAATCTTGATAAAGAGTTTTAAATTAATACAAAAGAAAATGAATGCCCGTACTTTAATATTTTATTTCTCAGCTGATTTGGGATATCACAATAAACATCACTAACTTGCTGTGCTCAGGGTCTAGGAAGGATGTTAAGGACCAGGCTCTGAAAATAGGCTGTTTGGCTTTGAATCTCAGCTATGCCACTCAGTGACTGTGTGACCTTCAGCAAGTTACTTAACCTGTCTATGCATCAGTTTCCTTATTTGTGGAGAGGATAACAGGATTATTTTGTAATAATTTAGTAATTAGTTAAATGTAATAATCTAATACCTATAAAGTACTTAGTGTTTGGCAGATAATAAATGTTCAGTAATAATAATTGTTGAGGTATGTTTGCCCCTAAATTAAATGCTTCCTGACCTCTGTACTGATTGTGTTTTTTTATTAGTTTATTTCATTTTCCCTGGCCACACCTTTATAGAATCACCCATTCCTCCTTCCAATGCACAGTTTCTTTTTTAAAAATATCTTTTTATTGATTTCAGAGAGTAAGTGAGAGATAGAAACATTAATGATGAGAGAGAATCATCCATCTCTCCTGCCTTCTGCATGCTCCTATTAGGGATCGAGCCTGTGACCTCCTGGTTCATAGGTCAACACTCTGGCACTGTGCAGTTTCTAGTTGTCAAGATATCTGGAAAACAAATGACCAAGCTTACTAGAACTGTGTATAAAGTGTATAAAATGGAGGGTAATGGGCACCAAGAAATGTGAGTCTGATTGGCATGTTTCAATATAGAAACCCTCTGTCTGACTGTAGAACGCATTGGGTTTACTTCCTAACTGTCAACTGTGGGTCAGCAGCTCGTGATCCTCAGGGTAACCCCCCATCCCAGTTTACCCAGGACCAGCTGATGGAGTTGCAGCCCTGGAAGTCCTGAGTCCCTGGAAATCCCAGCACTGGGCAAGTCCCTTAATCCTTTTGAGCCTGTTTCATCATCTATAAAAGGAAGGCTAATAGCTACTTTGAAAGTCTGTTGAGGATTAAATGAGGGTATGCTGTATAATATCTGACACATAGTAAGCTCTAAATAAATAGTAGTTCTAGCTACTATACCTGTTATTATCAACTCTAATATTATTATTAGAAACCCAATCTGTACCTTGGTTATTTTCTTACTGGCAAGCTGAAATGTTTCCTCTTGTGCATTTCCTTCCACTCTTGTCCTACACCATTTGTTCAGGAACCAAGACATATTAAAGGGCTTTAATATTTCAATATTTCTGACTTCTGCACTGGGCAAAGGCCAGGTGTCCACCATCTTTTGATACACATTATCTCTTCCACACGACATAAGTCTTAGAGAGTATTTATGTCAGTAGCTGCTTTTAAACTTCCAGACAGAAATCAGCGTGCCACCTCACAAAGAAGGACATCAGGCATCATACCTGAAATTCTTTTTTTAAAGTTGCATCATACTTTTTCCCTTCATAATGGCACCAAATCACTTTATCCTAATGGACTGACAACTCACTAAATATATCAACTCTATCCCTAAAAAATAAAGGCTCTTATCAAACAGATGAAACACCATTTCTGACCTCAAAAGCTGAAGTGACTCGGTAGTAAGAGATATGGATTACAGCCTCGAGAACATTACTCACATCCGTGCACCCCACAATGCAAGGGTGAGGCTGCCATCAGGAAAGTTGCACAATTAGGGGTAGATACGGAAAGCATCACAAGTTACTCAAAGCCATAACATGGACTGAGAACCCTCCAGAAGGCCACAGAGAGAACACAAACAGCCAGGCACGAGAGAGAACTCCAAGCTCCCTCCTCCCATGCCCATGTTCCCTCTGCCAACATTCCCACCCAGGGCCCAGGGCCTGGGAATGTGAAACACTGGAGAACCACAGACCCTCAGAGAAGCCTTGAGGGGCATCTGGTCCAACCACTGGGTAAGGATGGATGGATCCTGGACAGAATTTCTCCAAGTCTAGTCTGATGCCTCTGGCAGCAGGGTCACCTGGGGTGATCACCTGATGGAAATCCAAAGACCTGAGTTCCACCAAAGCCTCTGAATTGAGAGGGACATTCAAGCATTTGTGTTTATAACAAGCGTATGAGAGGACTCCTAGTTATGCATAATAAGGTATGAGAGCAGCTGTTCTAGGAAGAAAACATGCAACAATAACCTGCAAGGAAGTCCACGTTGAACCATTGCCAGTCTCAGATTTCAAATTTGTGAAAGAGGAATAATCACACCTCCATAGCAAGATGGTGATGAGAGTGAAAGGAGATAACAAGTAAGAGCCTCCAGCATGGTGCCTCACACACAGCAGGTTCTCAATAGTGTTAACTCATCCCCTCTCCTCACACAGCAGGTGTTCAATAGTGTTAACTCACCCCCTCTCCTCACACAGCAGGGGCTCAATAGTGTTAACTCATCCCCTCTCCTCACACAGCAGGTGTTCAATAGTGTTAATCCATCCTCTCTCTTCTTGTGTGCATGAAATTCTAAGGAAGGTTTAGAACTATTTTCTCGGCTTTGAATAAATGTCACCAGAGAAAGCAGATGGCTGGCTTAAGTTAAAGGCTCGACTTTAATGAGTCACCAATGAAAAGGTCAAGGCCAGCAGCTCTAACCAATGGCTGGCTTGTAAAATGTCTGGTGGACAGTGGTTCTTAGACCTCACCATACGTCGGAATCGCCTGGATGATTTTAAACCAGATGGGACCCCATCTCCAGAGTTTCAGATACAGTAGGTCTGGGGTGGGGCTGCAGATTTGTATTTCTAACAAGCTCCCAGAACCACACTGATCATCACTCCACAGCCCAGGATCTAAAATCTAACTGATCTGACACTTGGTAACAAAACAAGAAAACCATGCTGGATGCATTTCCTGTTTGACACCGGATGGGTTAGTTACGTGTAAATAAAGAGAAAAGTAGTAAACCAACAGTCTCCGAGGCTGTGCTGCCTCTGTTCCAGAGAATCTTTCTTACTGTGTTTCTTTTTAATTTTTATTTCTCAATTTAAATTTTATTTTTCATTATTATTCTGTACTAGTTTCGGTATAAGGCATAATGTTTAGACAATCATGTATGTATAGAGTGGACTCCCTGATATTTCAAGTACCCAGTTGGCTCTATTTATAGATGCCATTATTAACTAAATCCCATCTGCTGTAATTTATTTACGTCTCTATGACTATTCTATTACTACCAATTTGTACTTCTTGGTCCCTTCAACTTTTTCACTCAGTCCCCAACCAACCTCCCCAACAGTCTGTTCTCTGTATCTCTGACTTGGTTTCTATTTTATTCTTTATATTCCACAAATAAGTGACATTATATGGTGTTTGTCTTTCTCTGTCTGACTTCTTTCACTTAGCTTTCTTACTGTTGTTTTTTTTTAAAGTTCAGAGAGAAGACTAGGAGAGGTGAATGCCATCTGCCTGCTCACATTATGTATGGCCCTGAGTGAGGCCCATGATCTCTGAGCCTCAGTTCACTCACTGGGAACAGAGGTGGGCTAAACCTGGTTATGCACTATTAATCACTATAGCAGCATTTAAAATAAAACATGGTAGAGAAACCAAGATGGCAGCATAGGTGAACACCTAAACTGCTGCCTTGCACAACAATTTCCAAACTACAGCTAAAAGACAGAACATATATCATCTAGAACCATAGGAAAGCTGGCTGAGTGGAAATTCTACAATTAGAAGGAAAGAGAAGGGTTCACGGAGACTCAGAGGACCTGACAAAAGCTGAAGTATGGAGACACGTGCATGGAGAGGACAGGCGGTGGAGTGCCTGGCTGGCTTCCTCTAGTGGAAGGGAGACAGAAACTCCCAACTGCACTGAACCCCAGTTCTGGGTGAGACCCTGGGGACCCAAACTCCTACAGGTCCCCAGAGCACAGGGAAACTCAGAGGAGCCGAAAAGGCAGAGGTCTGGAGGGTTATGCACATGCAATTGTGCACAGAGAGGGCTGCAGCGATTACCAAGGGACACTGAGACCCAGGAGCCTCATAGGGAGGACTGAAGGAAGCCAAGGCTGTCTGCTCAGCCCTGAGACTCCACCCCATCCAACCCGAGCAAAGAAGCTTTGGCAATTTTGCAAGTCTTGTCTCATAAGGCTGTCTCCAGCACAGAAGTTCTCCCTGCATAGACACAGCTGATCTTGACAGCCAATTGGCCTAGAGGTCAATTCACCTCAGTGATATCAACAACAATCAAGACTTACCTACAACAAGGCTGTACACACAGTCTACAAAGGAGTGCACCAAGAGTGTCCATCTCAGGTAACTGGGGAGGCAAAGTTATGGGGCCATATAGGACACCTAGCACACAAAGCTACACTACCAACTCAGGGAAGCAGCAAAAATACGGAGACAAAGAAACATATCACAAACAAAAGAAATGGAGGGGAAAAAATGACTGGATATAGAGTTCAAAACCACAGTTATAAGGTTTTTCAAGAATTTCCTAGAAAAGATAGAAAAATTTAGTGAGACCCAAGAGGAGATGAAAAAGGACCAACTAGAAATTAAACATACACTGACTGAAATAAAAAATACCATACAGAGACCTAACAGCAGACTAAAGGAACGCAAGAATCAAGTCAAAGATTTGAAATACAAAGAAGCAAAAAACACTCAACTGGAAAATCAAAAAGAAAAAAGAATCCAAAAATTTGAAGATAGTGTAAGGAGCCTCTGGAATAACTTCAAGCATACCTATATCAGAATTATGGGGGTGCCAGAAGAAGAGAGAGAGCAAATACTGAAAACCTACTTAAAGAAATAATGACTGAAAATGTTCCCCACATGGTAAAAGAAATAGACTTATAAGCACACAGAACCCCAAACAAAAGGAACTCAAAGAGGACCACACCAAGCTACATCATAATTAAAATGCCAAGAGCAAAAGACAAAGAGAGAATATTAAAAGCAGCAAGAGAAAAACAGTTAATTACCTACAAGGAAACACCCATATGATTATCAGCTAATTTCTCAACAG
>PVJN01043662.1:0-17690 GCA_004026805.1 Lasiurus borealis | reverse complement strand
CCCCGCTCGCCCCGCCCCGCCCCGCTCCTAGGCCCCGCCCACGCCCCGCCTCCCACCCTCCGGGCGTCGCAGGCGCGATGACGTCGGCGTGGCGTGCTCTGTAGGCGACGCTGGAGTGCCTGCCGCTGGTGCCGCGGGCGGAGGTGCGTGGCGTCTGCTCCCAGAACAAGAGGGGAGAAGTGAGGTGCGAGGGGGGTGTTGGGGTCCCGGAGGAAGAGAGAAGCGGGTGAAGAGGCCCGGGAGCCTGTGCTCCAGCTGCTGGGGTGCAGGGCGGTGTGTCCCGCACCCTCTCGGGCCCCATTTCGCAGGGCCGGGCGACCCGGTGGAGGAGTTCGGGGCTGCGGCTGGCGTGCGCGGGCCGCGTTTTTCCCTTTTCGTTTAATCCTGGGAATGCCATTTACTTGGCGAATGGACACAAGTCTGAAGACCCCGTACCCTTAGGGGAGAGAGCGGGGGAGCTACAGCTGAATCGCTTTAAAGCAGCGGTTCTCAACCTGTGGGTCGCGACCCCTTTGGGGGTCGAACGACCCTTTCCCAGGGGTCGCCTAAGACCATCGGAAAATGCAGATATTTACATCCCAATGCATCACAGCAGCAACATTTCATGGTTGGGGGTCACCACCCCATGAGGAACTGTATGCAAGGGTCTCGGCCTGAGGAAGGTGAAGAACCGCTGCTTTTAAAGGCTATGTCTCAGCTGTAAAACGAGACGATTGGACTCAGTATGTAATTTTAAGGCCTCTTTCAGAGCTACCATCCTGTGGTTTCTGCCTCCCGGGATCTTTTTTTTTCCAATCACACTCCTGGGTGGGAAAAGAAATCTTTCCATCAATGTTTTATTACTTTCTTAAAAATATTTTTTTTTTATTGATTTCAGAGAGGAAGGGAGAGGGAGAGAGAGAAACATCCATGATGAGAGAGAATCATTCATTGGCTGCCTCCTGCACGTTCCCTACTGGGGTCGGAGCCGGGACCCTTGTCAAACCCGGGACCCTTCAGTCTGCAGACCCACGCTCTATCCACTGAGTCAAACCTACTAGGGCCCAACTAATGTTTTTAAAACTGGGTTGGACACACCGGTGTAGGTAAGGTGCTTGCTTTCATTAGGATTGACTGGTACGATCGTTTTGCAAGTATGGTTTATACATTAATATTCCAGTAGACTTGTAATTTTATTGAAAGGTCAGACTGTCTGTATGTTTTCTTAATGTTAGCTCTCTGTCTTCACAGACTTACATGTTTATTCATATTCTGCCTCATTTCGGAGGTAAATTTCCAAAATGTATTATTGATGTTGATGCTTTTGAATTGAATGTCACCGTCTTCCTTTTATTAGCATTTTAAGGTCGTCTGCTGCTGCTGACTGAGGACAAGATGGTCAACGTCCTGAAAGGAGTGCTTATAGAATGGTCAGTAGCTTTGATACTTGATGAGCTTTTTAAATTTCTTTTTTCTTTCGTTTTAAGATCTGAATGAACCAAGTTTTTCGCCTTGCTCGACTTCAGTTTTCTTATTCAAATAACAAATGGAACAGATCTGGTTGCTGAGTTTCTTCCTGCTGCCCAATTTCCATATCTCTGTGGAACTGATGTAGTTGGCATTATTTCCACCCAGTTTTGGTGAGAGGCAGCATATGTGTGGGTCTGCCACGTGACTAGCTATCTTTGTCAAAGACCCCCGTTCCCTCTCCCATCCATCACTGGCTGTTGTTGCCTTTCAGTCGCAGTGTCACTGTCAGGAGACTCTCATTCTTATACTTATACCCTTTCTTGTTTCAATCCCCCAAAAGGCCACACACTTCCATTGCCACCCCTCACTCCTTTTACATGCGCGGTCTTACGGCTGTATCATCCGCTTTATTAATTTTATCTCCTCCCCATCCTTTCCTCTTTGCCCTCTAGGACCTGAGAGAGAGTAGAGTCCCCTGTGCCCTCAGCCTCTTCTCTGAACTCTTCCTCTTCCTCTTCCTCTCCCAGGCCTCCTTTCCTTTAGGCTGTAACAAACCTGCTTTCTCCTGAGGGCTCTGCTTCTCCCACAGCCCTGTCAAGTGTTATTTCTCTAATACCTCTTGTACCATTGGGTCAGGAAATGGGATAAGTATTTACCTTCCTCCTCTTCGCCACTTCTAGAAATTCTCCTTCCCTCTTCCATAGTAACTCCTAGTTCTGAATCTCACCACCCACTTTGGAGTAATCTTCAAACACCCAAATCTGTCCTTGAGGGTTTTTCTTTGAAGACTACCGGTTACTCTCCAGAAGCTGTCCTATCAAGTTCTTAGTTATTTTGATGTCCATGTGGTCAGTCCTTTCAATACCAGGTCCACTCAGTTCCCTGACCTCTTCCAGGAAGCATATCCTCCACTCATTCACATTGAACTGCACCTGTCCCCACGAATAGTGCCATCTCCAAAGTCTCCATTGTAGGCATCTAACTGGCAACCCCCTCCTCTCCTGTTCACTCCCTCTAATTCCCCATGTCTCTAATTTCCGCCGCTCTACCAGATATACAGTCTGTCGATTCTCCCACCTTTTCATTGTCCGTCACCACCCCAACATCTCACTCTCCCCTTTTCCCAGCTAACGTTCCACAGCCCATCAAATACTTGTTCCCTCAAAGGCATATTCAACTCCCTTGCCCTTCCGTCACACTCCCCAAATCTGTTAGCTTTCAGTTCTTCCCCTCTCCGACCCCTTCATAATTCTCAGTGGCTGGAGAAGAACATACAAACATACTAATTAGTTTCACTTCAGATTTATGACTGATAAACTCGTATGGAGCCCGAATGCTAGCCAGCAAACCTATAACATTTCCTAATTTACTTCTCCCACTCCTAGTAAAGCTTTTACAGGCGATTAAATCTAAGATTTCATCAACTTTATAACTTGCCAATATTTTAAGTACCTCTGAGAAAAACCATTGCCAGTTATACTTTAACATGCTCTTGATTGTAAGACTTGTCCCAGTTTTAAAGATGTTAAAATGTGAGGAAAGATGTTTCTTAGAATGGAGGAAGTATAGTATTTCATGCCTTCATTTTTTCCTGTCTCAAACAACTTCCCTGTCCTCACTTCCAGCAAATCCCTTGTTTCCTGATTAACTGAGAAAATAAAATCGGAAGAAAATGTCCACTAGTCTTTGCCACATGGATCTGTCTGCCCATATACTCTCCTCTACTTGGGAACTAGATTCCATCACCTCTTGCCTATTTAAGAACACTTTTTCAGAAGTTCTCCTCTTTTGCCAAGACCAGTTTGGCTCAGTGGATAGAGCGTTGGCCTGCAGACTGAAAGGTCCTGGGTTCAATTCCGGTTGGGGGCATGTACCTTGCTTTCGGGCACATCTCCAGTGGGGGGCGTGCAGGAGGCAGCTGATCGATGTCTCTCATCGATGTTTCTGACTTTCTACCCCTCTCCCTTCCTCTCTGTGAAAAATGAATAAAATATGTATATTTTTTTAAAAGTTCTTCTCTTTTCTCCTGCTTTATCAGCTTTTCTTTCTCCATTAGGTCATATCCATCAGCATTTCAAACATATTATACTCCCCTCCCAGATGAAAACTCTTGATTCCCACATCCCTAGCCAGCTCCCACTCTATTTTCCTGCTCTTTGTACCAAAATTTCCCAGAAGGCCTTCTGTGTTCACTTTCTTTAATTTCTTGCTTTTCTGAAACCCACTTCAGTCACGCTTTCTCCTCCATGATTCCACCAAAACTGCCCTTGCCCCGTCCAGCAGCTCTGAATCCAGGAGTCGGTTCTCAGTCCTTGTCTCCCTGTACCTGTTAGCTACAGCGTTTGACACAGTGGGTCACCTGGCTTCCAGGACTCTTCATGCTTTCTTCTGCGTCAGTGTTCACTTCCTCATAGTCTGCCTGGCTGCTCTGTCCCCCCCGCCCCCTTTTTTTTTTTTTTAATATATGTTATTGATTTTCTTACAGAGAAGAAGGGAGAAGGATAGAGAGCCAAAAACATCAATGAGAGAGAGACATCGATCAGCCGCCTCCTGCACATCCCCTACTGGGGATGTGCCCGAAACCAAGACACATGCCCTTGACCGGAATCAAACCTGGGACCTTTCAGTCCGCAGGCCAATCCTCTATCCACTGAGCCAAACCGGTTTTGGTGTGCTCTGTCCCTTTTAACCTTCTGATGTTGGGTTGTCCAAGGTGGTCCTTGGACTCTTCTGTAGCTATTCTCAGCCATTGGCATGGCTTTTATGAATGAGATACAGTTCAGTAAATCCAAAAAATTATATCTCTTTTCCCCTTCTGATTATTCTGTTCATTCCAAAATAAAGCCACAAATAAATAGAAGTGAATTTCAATTTCTTCTTTGAGCTCAGCATTCACAAGAGATTTTGTTAGAATTTTCTTTCAAGATTCTGAATGATAGTTCAGACTTATAAGCTTCAGAATTTTAAAGAAGGGGAAAATACTTGAGTACCAACTGCAGAACAAATACTATCCTTGGCATTTTTCTCCTATAATTTCCACAACGATTCTGTAATGTAGGTGTACTTTGAGGCTTTGGGAGATTCAATACATTTTAAGGTCATGCAAGTGCTAAAGCCAGAGTTGAATCGAGATCTGACTCTAGCTGTGTACCCTGCTTTATAAAATGACGATTTAACTGGTTTTGTAAATTAATGTGTCACTGGCAAGATAGTAAAAAGCTATTGGATTTTTAAATGTAATGGTTGTGGACAAGTTTGGAAATTCATTTTTAAAGTCAGTCAAGGAGGCTGTGATTCTAGGCCCTATTAACTACAAAGCTTTGAACATTACTTCTTCACTTGTCAGTGACAAATTCTTTTCAAAATATTGGCCTCTTTCTCTTACATTTACATTAACAGCTCTAAAATGAAGCTACATCTATAAATCATTAACACTTAAGGCAGAGTGGGAGTGAGAGTTTAGGATTTTTAACTTAACCTAAAAATTCTACGTGCTCAAAATTCTAACCACTCAGGTTCTGGTGGAAACTGGCAATACGGTTTCTCATCAGTGTGTGTTCACCTCCACAGTGACCCTGCCATGAAGCAGTTTCTGCTGTACTTGGATGAGTCAAACGCCCTCGGGAAGAAGTTCATCATTCAAGACATTGATGACACTCATGTCTTCGTGATAGCAGAGTTGGTTAATGTCCTCCAGGAGCGAGTAGGTGAATTAATGGACCAAAATGCTTTTTCGCTTACCCAGAAGTGAAAATATTAGATATTAGAAGTAACAGATGCAAGAGACTCATCACTTAGCATCTGATATGACAGGCTAGACTTAAGAGCCTTGCTAAGAAGCATGCTCTGGGAAAGACGCGGGATCATTTGTTCAGAAAAAAGCTCCTGAGCTGATATTCTTGTTCTGGTTTTCTGTGTGTGTGGCTTTCTTTTCTTTTTTACTATGTGTACCCTAGAATTAAAAAAAAAAAACAACCCACAAAACTAACAGTTGGCTATAATTTGACTTTTTATTGTCCTTTATTAAAATATAAAATTTTTCCTACCTTTTTCATCACAATTTAATATATTAGGCATATAATGGAATATGACTTTTAATTATCAGTCTAGTCTAGATGCTTATTTTTCTTGTTCCTGATAATAATTGTGAATTTTTGTAGTTTGGGTGTGGTTAGTTTTGTTTCACCTAGAAACTTCAGAGAAATTTTTAAAGTATGATGTACATTACAGAAAATGCACAAGTCATAAATGTACAAATCTCAGAATTTCCACAAACTGAACACATAACCAACACCCAGATCAAGAAAGACGATTACCACCATCCCAAAAGCCCTTGCATAGAAACACCCAAGAGCCAACACTGCTAACTTTGAACAGCATAGTTTTGCTTATTTATTAACTTTTTATCAGTGGAATCATGCAGCATGTATTCCTGTCTGGCATCTGTTACTCAGCATTATGTTTGAGAGAGTCACCTGCACTGTCATGTGATGTTATACAGTTGACCTTGAACAATGGGTTTGAACTGTGCAAGTCCATTTATACTACGTGGATTTTTTTCAATAAGTAATGTAAATATATTCTCCATATAATTTTCTTAGTAACATTTTCTTTTACTTTATTGTAAGAAGACAGTACATAATACATACAACTTGCAAAATACGTTTTCATCAGCTCTTTATGTTATTGGTAAGGCTTCCAGCCAAAGGAGGCTATTAATAAAGTTTTGGAAGAGTCAGAAGTTATACATGGATTTTTGACTGCACAGGGGTTGGTGATCCTAACCACTCTCCTCACTCCCTGTATTCAAGGGCCAACTGTAGTTTTTTCATTTTCAAAGCTATATAGTAGGTATTCCATTGTGTGCCTCAACCACACTCAAGATATTTTGGTTAATAAATCAGTCCAAAAAATTTAATCAACTATACATTAATTAAACCTCAATTTGAATTTGATAAGTATACATCAGAAAATATCAATCAGGGGCAGGATGTATATAAATTTATTGTATTTGAGAAAAGAAATGGAAGTACAGAATCTAATTGCAGATATGCTGGCATTAGTTACATTGATATTCTGTTATTCAGTTCCTTCAGCCATCACTTACTCAAAAACTAATGAAGTACCTCCATGTCCTAGATGTAAAGGATACAGTTTTTTAAAAGATGGATGAGGCATCTGTATCAGTGATGCTTGTCACTTGAACACCAGCGAGGAGTTATTGAAGCAATGAGGAAGTTTAATTGTCTAATGTAACAAGAAGTCTGGACTCAGCTCCAGCTGTTCACCCTGCTTCTGCTCGGCCATCCTAATCATGCTGGCTTTTGGTTCCTCGCTTACCGCCTCCTGATCACAGGTCATGGGCTGCCACTCCCGGGTATTACATTCACACCAGCAGCCCAACCGAGGGGAGGGAGGCTCCTCTTGCAGCAGAGAAAATAAGGAAAACTTCCCCCTGGTGTAGCTCTCTTTATTGGGGTGAAAAATCTTCCCCACAGTCTTTCCATTGGTCCACACAGCAAGAGGAATAAAAGGAAAGTTGATTAGATCAGTGCATCTCAAACTAAAATCATCGGGAGTCTCCAGATTTCTTATGTGGATGCTGTTCAGTCCTGGCGGCACTTAGTCCCCTCGCTGAGTATGTGCTGCACTGTGACTTGCTTCCAAAGAGCTGGTTTAGACCAGGTGGAAATAACTGTACAGTGCGGAAACCTGGAAAAAGCTGCCTTAGCCAGGTGATCAGGGCCAACATCAGAAATAAGTCATGCTAAGAACATGTACTAATATGATGCCATGAGAAGTGTACTTCACCTCTGGTTTTCTCCCTAAAAGAACAATCATCCCAGTCTTCCTCTGACCAATACAGACTTAAGGGACTTCTACCACATACCTGGCCAGTGCTCCTCAAAACCACGAAGGTCATAGAAAACAAGGCAAGACTGAAAAACGGGGTCAGAAGAGACTAACTGAAGCGTGTGCTAAATGGGTCTGGAAATGGGAAAGGCACCCGAGGTGAAATCTAAGGAAGTTTGTGTCAGGTCTGCAGTTCAGTTAATGTTCTGTCAGCTTTTGTATATCTGAAGATTTCCATTAAAAGTTTCTAAATGGGAATATTTTATTCTAGTACTAATATACCTACATTTGTTTCAGTGTAAAACTATAGCATAATGGTTAATACCATGAAATTTGGCATCGAGAATTTTGTGTTTGAATCTATTTTATCATTGAATAGTTAGTGATTTGGGGCAAGTTACTAAACTTTTCTAAATTTTGATATCGTTATAAGAGAATGGCTGATAATTTTCTCTTTTTTCTTTTTTTTTTTTTAATTATTTTATTGATTTTTTAGAGAGGAAGGGAGAGGGATAGAAAGTTAGAAACATCAATGAAAGAGAGACATCGATCAGCCAGCCGTCTCCTGCACATCCCTGGGGATGTGCCTAAATCCAATATACTTGTCCTTGACCGGAATTGAACCTGGGACCCTTCAGTCTGCA
The DNA here is from genome assembly GCA_004026805.1 of Lasiurus borealis. Taxonomy (NCBI): domain Eukaryota; kingdom Metazoa; phylum Chordata; class Mammalia; order Chiroptera; family Vespertilionidae; genus Lasiurus; species Lasiurus borealis. Next base: position 9,744 of record PVJN01043662.1, on the reverse strand, counting down.
GGCTAATGGTCTATCCATTGAGCCAAACCATTTTCGGCAATTTTCAAAAATTACTGAACAACATTTCAGTGCCATGATTTATAAGAAATGTATATTTGGCCATTCACATAACCAAAATGTATCTCTCATACACTGGTATATGTAGTCTTAGTCCACAGTTCCTGACTTACAACTCCCCAAGCCCTGGGAATTTCCTGAGTATTGAGAATGATAAAGGCGTCTTTTGTTGTCTGAATGAGTTGACTTTTGGAAGCACATAAGGATGGGCTGGTTGCCCAGAGAGCCACGCGTGATCAGAGGGTTGGAACTTTCATTCCTACTTTCATCCCAACCTCTGGGGCGGGGAGAGGGGCCGGAGGGTGAATCAGTTGCCAGTAATCAGTGATTTGGTCAATCACGCCTATGTAATGAGGCCTCCATAGATACCCAGGAGGATGGGTTGGGGAGCTTCCAGGTTGGTGAACACACAGAGGTTTGGAGGGAGTGGTGCACCTGGAGAAGGATGGAAACTCCATGCCCTTTCCCTCTACCTTGCCTTGTTCGTCTCTTCCATCTGGCTGTTCCTTAGTGATATCCTAGCTAATAAAGGGAATATGCTAACTAAACATCACTCCATCACAGAGATGGCTGCCAAGTTCCCATAAGGAGCCTTATCAGCAGGGACCTGAGGCTAAGCCCTCCCCTGCCTCAATGGGGCTTAACAGGGGACTTCAGGCCGCATCCCCCACCCAGCCTGGCTTGACAGGGAACCTCAGACCATGCCCCATACCCCAGCACCAGGCTGGGGGACCTCAGACTGCACCCCCCTCCTGATGGGGCTTGAAGGAGGACCTCAGGCCATGTCCCCTGCCCCAGCACTGAACCAGAGGACCTGAGGCTGCACTCCTGCCTGGTTGGGCTTGACAGGGGGCTCAGGTTGTGCTTGACGGGACCTCAAGGTGCACCCCCAGTGCTGGGTCGGGGGAACTAAGATTGTGCCCCCTGCCCAGTGGGGCTTGATGGAGGACCTGAGGCTGCACCCCCTTGCCTGGCAGAGCTTGATGGAGGACCTCAGGCCATGCCCCCCATCTTGGCGTCGGGCCAGAGGACCTGAGGCTTTGCCCCCTGCCCAGCTGGGCTTGACGAGGGTGGGACTGGCCGGGTTTGGATCTAGCCCAATGGGGGTGGGGAAGGGATGGCCAGGTCTGGGTCTTATGCAATTTTGAGGTGCATGTGTGTGGGCGGGGACTTGACTCTGGGTCCTGTGGTGCACCCCAGTCTCTGACAGGAGGAAGATTTTCATATACATTTTACTAATTTTCATCTCTGACTCGACACCTCTATTATAGAGAAAAGGCAAATAGCAATATTAAGTTATTTCCTCTAATTCCCTTTTAATGTGCACACATTTTGTGCACCGGGCCACTAGTCCTTTTATAAAACACTGGTGATCTCATAAGTAAAATGTTTTTCTTCATTCTCTGACTCATTCTAGCAAGTTACTAGAACCCAAGGAGAGGGGGTTTATGGGAACCTGATTTATAGCCAGTCGATCCGAAGTACAGGTGACAACCTGTGTCTGGCATCTGAAAGGGAATGGGTGGCTGTGCAGTCATGTAGGTCTGAGCCCGGAGCCTGTGGAATCGGATGCTGTCTCTGCGTGGACAGGGTCCGAAGTGGATTAAACCCTCAGGCACTCTGCTGGTATCTGAGAATTGCTTATTGATGTGGACAACTTTCTACACACACTGAAATTGGGTCTCAGAACACTTAAGGAGATATTAGCCCCCAGACTTAAGAAGTTAATAGGACTGCAGGACAGATGCAAAGAAAAGCCCTACTTTCGCACAAGATAGTCAAAATGCTGAAGCCAAAGATACAGAAAAATCTCTAAAAGCAGCCGGAGGAAAGCATACACTCACCACATATATCATGGAAAACAATGAAAGCCAGAAGACAACAGAAACACACTTTAACTTGTTGCAAGTGAAAGAACGGTCAAATTAGAATTCTAAAAGTATCTTTCAAGACTGAAGTCAAAATAAGACATTTCAGGTAGAAAAAGCTTGGAGACTTGTCATCAGCAGATCTGTGTTACCAGGCATTCTTAAAGATGTGCTTCAGGCTGACGGGAAATGACACCAGAAGAAAGACCAGGTCTGCTGGGAAGAATGAGGAGCCCCAGAGAGACAGAGTAAGTAGAAGGAGAGATTATCGAAGACCTTAAAAATGTCCTCTTTCTTTTCCCCCTTCCTTCCCCTCTGGCACAGAAATTCTGGCATCGGAGGAGGAGGGGCTGTGAGGGAGCATGCTACACAGAATACAGTAGCAGGATGCCCCAGGGTTTCCGGGGGGGTGGGGGGCATGGCAGAGGGATATGGACACTCCAGAGACAAACGGATGCCCTGGTGGCTGAGGATGTGGGAAAAGTGGGAATGATATGCAAAGGCTTTGGTGACAGAGAAAACAGCAGTGGAAGGAGGGTGCAGAGGTGGTAAGGGAGGTGTTGGAGAAGAGTGGGTGAGAAATTGGCTACATTGAGCAAATAAGTTAACTGGTTGAGCAAATTCTATATTATAAAAGCCTAATATGTACATTGTCCCCTCAGGAGTGGTTTGACTGGGCATTTGACTGCTCCCTATGACGTGTGCTGACCACTAGGGGGTGGTGCGGAACATGGCAGGCATCAGCAATACAGCACTGGCAGCAGGTGGTGGCAGTGGAGGCGCTGCAAATCCCAATGGGCCCCGTAGGAGAGCTGGACCCTGGTGGGATGGTGGAACAGGTGAGTGAGTGGGCAGCGCCCGGCCAAGGTGGGTGCAAATGGGGGCTGATCGCCCTGCAGATGGCCACCAGTGCGGTGGGGTGGGGCCGCCACTCAGCTCCCAGACACTGAGGGAGAAAGGGCAAATAGCAATATTAAAATGTTCTAATTATTTCCCTTTCAATGTGCACAGATTCGTGCACCAGGCTACTAGTAACTAAATATATGGAGGATATTAGGAGCCAAGTTTCTCATTGTCTCAGAGGACAATTACATGGAAAGGGGGAAAGCTGGAAAGGATGCAAGAATGTTGTTGGAATTGGAAATAGACTCATGACAAATATGTAATTTTATACAGATAGTTCTAGAAATTATTATAAATGTGTGTGCGTGCAATAATGTCCTCTGTCTCTTGAAAGTGCCTTGAAGCAATGACACCACCATAACACAAGCCCCAGGTCTTGGTTTCTAAATGCTGTTCTACACTAAGGAGTCCTTGGAGGAATGGCTGATTCCAGAGCTGGAGCCAGAGGAAGTATAAAGTGAGTAAGGTTCCTTATACGGGAGATTTGGCAACTGTCAATCCGTTTGATATTTACGGAACACTTCCCCTGACAAAAGCAGAATCCTCATTCTTTTTTTCAATAGCATATGCAGCAGTCCCTGCTCTCGGAGTGTACGCTGGCTCATAAAACAAGTCTCAGTGAATTTCAAAGGATGGGGAAAAAAGAAAACACAAATTAGAAATGCCAGGGATGAAAGAGGATATCATTATAGATCCGACAGATTAAAAGCATAATAAAAAAATTACACTTTATGCCAATTTGACAATTTAGATGAAATACATAAATCCTTTGAAAAAAATAAAATATATCAAAACCAACACAAGATAAAAGGTAAAGTTGAAAAGTTGAAAAATTGAATTTTTCATTTAAAAATCTCACAAAAGTGTAGGCCCAGCTGAAATTCTATCAAATATTTAAGGAAGAAATGTATACCCTTTTATACGAACTCTGAGAAAATAGTAAAGAACACTTCTCAACTCATTTTATGAGGCCTACATAACCCCACACCAAACCTGGACAATTAAATACAAGAAAAATTATCAACTAAATTCTCTCATGAGAATAGACACAACAGTCCTTACAAAACATCTCCAAGTGAAATCTGTCAATATACAACAAGGAGATATATGTTTTTTAAGATCGGCAATATATAACAAGAATAATGCATCATAACCATTTGAGCAAGGTTATTTCAACATTCAAAAATCAATTGGTATGACATCTTAATAGAATGAATACAGGAGAAAAGCCATATGATCATGAAATATATGCAGAAAAAAGTATGTGACAAAATTTAACATTCATGATTTAAACAAAACTTCACAAACTAGAAAAATATGGGAACTTCCTCAATCTAATAAGTGCACCTATTGAAATAACTACAATTAATATAGAATAGCAATAAAATAAAAATAAAAAAGAATGCTTCCCCACTTAGAACTGTGAACAAGGCAAGAATATCCACTTTACCATTTCTAATCATTATACTTCTAAAGTCCGAGCTAGTACAATAAGTCAAGAAGAAGGAATAACAGGCATGCAGATTGTAAAAGAAACACTATTGTATTCACAGACAAGATTGTGTATGTTGAAAACCTTATAAAACCTAAAAAAGACAACAATTGAATTTAACAAAGTCATAGGATACTACATCAATAAACAAAAGTCAATTTTCCTATACCAGCAATGAAAGGCTGAAAAATAAAATTTTTAGAAATACCATTTACAATGACATTAAAACCGCAAATACATGGGAAATAGATCTACCATGTACCTCAGTTTCCTCACCCATAAAATAAGATCAGAGGAGTTCCTTCCTCCTGTAGTTGTTAGGGTTAAGTTAATATTTTTAAACACAGAATATTGCCAGGTAGTCATAAGGCCTATGTACATGTTAACCCAATTCTCAAAGTACATACCAGTTATAAGATGAGTGAAAGATATAATATGGATATTTAAAAATTAGCACTTGGTATGACATTTTCCCCCTACCACAAAGAAGGAATTTCTGAACTATTGTGTGTGACGGTGTTACTAACATCGGTTAAAACATTTGAGTCTTGACCGGGAGTCTGATACCTTGTACTGAGTGTGTTATTCCAGTAGGAGGAGCTCTGACCTAGAGTTTGAAATGACACTATTGTCTGCTTTGAGGATCCAGACTTGCCATGACCTAGAATTTGTCCTTCCTTGGCTCTCTGTGCAGTGTTTAGAGAAATAAAATGCTGCTACAAAAAATATATAATTTTTCTGAGAAGCAGCATATTGGAATAAATGAATTTGATTTAGATTTCAGACTTAATATCTATCAGAGAAATAATGCGTTTTCCTTGTATTGGCAAAAAGTTAAAAAGGGTCATTTTTGACTTTATAAACATGCACATTTGGAGGTTAAAACAGTATACTTACTTTTTTTTCTTTTGAGACCCCTGTATAGAAACCTTTATAAAGGCTTTCTTGGCCTCAGACCTCAAATTTACCCTTAGACTTTCAAACGCTCTCTGCTATTAAACAAAAAGAGCCGCCTTCACAGCAAGAGCTATTTTATTATTCTACCTTCATAATTATTAAATTTAAAATATGTTCCTATTTTCTTTTTTACTTGTTCTTAACCCATTTAGTCTTCAGAAGTGTTATTTTTATTTTTATTGAGGTACTAGAGGTCCGGTGCATGAATTCATGCACAGGTGGGGTCCCTCAGGGTGGCCTGCAGGAATGAGCCCTAGCTTGTGCTCCCAGCCTCACAGCCCTGGAGCCCCGCCTGGCACCCTGCTGTGGCCTGGCACTGCCCTCTCATCTGCTCCATCTGATCCTTCGGGCCGGGTCCTCCCCTTACCGTCCCCCCCCCCCCCACAGCTCCCTCAGTGCCTGGGAGCTGGGTGGCACCCCATTCACACCCACCTTGGCCTGGCACCGCTCACTCACTTGCTCCACCATCCCACCACGGTCCTGCTCTCATCTGGGCCCATTGGGGCTGGCGGCACCTCCACTGCCACCTGCTGCTGACACCCGCCATGTTCCGTGCCACCCCCTGGTAGTCAACGCACATCATAGCGAGTGGCTGAACTCCCGATTGAATATTTGCATATTAGGCTTTTGTTATAAAGCAGTGGTTCTCAACCTTCCTAATGCCGCGACCCTTTAAGACAGCTCCTCATGTAGTGGTGACCCACAACTATAAAATTATTTCTGTTGCTACTTCCTAACTGTAATTTTGCTACTGTTATGAACTGTAATGTAAATATCTGATATGCAGGATGTATTTTCGTTGTTACAAATTGAACATAATTAAAGCATAGGGGTTAATCACAAAACAATATGTAATTATATATTGTGAAATATTTATTTCTAATTATAAATAAATGAAATTTTTTGTCTTGAATCATGGTGTAGCATGGGTAACAGTCTTCATATGACAACAGTAAACTACACTGCTACACTTTGCTACACCGAAGAGCGGTCTGTTGGTTCCTAAGATCATGGGAAATACAGTGGTACCTCGAGATACGAGTTTAATTCGTTCCGTAACCTTGAGGCGAGGGGAACTATGAGACACTCGAGTCGAGTTAAACTGGTGGGTCGTGTGCAGCCAGCCGATCCCCACGATTACTCCTATCTCAAATGTTGCTCATATTTCAAAGCAAAAATCGCTTGCTCGATGGCTCGTATCTCAAAAACCTCAAAATCTCAAGGTACCCTGTGAAAGGGCCATTAGACCCCCAAAGGGGTCGCGACCCTCAGGTTGAGAACCACTGTTACATAGAATATTTGACCATGAAGAGTTGCATATATTTAAGATATACAATTTAATGATTTGATATACATTGTGTGGTGCTGGCATTATGAGTTTTTAGATTTTTGTCATTTATCTCATAGTTCCTCTTGAAAAGCTTAATTTAAATCATGTAAACGAAAAGGGACATGTCTCACTAATTTCAGGTTGCTAGGCAACTAGTCTACTTCTCCATAGCATCTCTTCTATTGTTCAGAGATGCAGCAAGGTTAGCAGAAAGTATATATATATGCATGCCATATACACTGAATGTCGAGATTATTATGATTTTTTTTATTATGATTTCTGAACAAATAATAATCTGGCCACTCAGTATATATATGTGTGTTTGTGTGTATGTATATGTATATGTATGTGTATGTGTGTGTGTGTGTGTGTGTGTATGTGTGTGTGTGTGTACAGGAGACCTGGTGCAGATTGTAAAAGAAAAACAAAGACCTTAAAAACGTTTTCTTTTCCCCCTTCCTTTCCCTCCTGGCACAGAAATGCTACACAGAATACAGTAGCAGGATGCCTCAGAGTTTTAGGAGGGCAATGGCAGAGGGATAGGGACACTCCAGAGACAAACGTGGGATGCTGTGGTGGCTGAGGATGTGGGAAAAAGTAGGAAAGATATGCAAAGGGTGGGGCCAACTGGCCAGGGGGAGGGGACATGGGTTGTTGGCTGGCCTACCTGCTGGTCAAACTCCTGGTTGAGGGGACAATTTGCATATTAGCCTTTTATTATATAGGATATATACTGAGTGGCCAGATTATTATGCATTCAGAGATCATAATAATCTGGGGACATGGGTGGTTGGCTGGCCTGCCTGCTGGTCAAACCCCTGGTCGAGGGGACAATTTGCATATTAGACTTTTATTATATAAGATATATACGGAGTGGCCAGATTATTATGCATTCAGAGATCATAACAATCTGGCCACTCAGTATATATATGTATATATTTAATAGAATCACATCTTAGAAAACTATTCAATCTGTGGACTTTTGTGTTATTTACTTCTCCAAGCCAACTTCCTACTCCATCTTTCAATCTTTTGAAGATGATTAAAATTAATATTTAGAATTTTTCTTCAGAGAAATGAATGGATATCAATGTATATTTTTCTCCTTATCCTCTGAAATTTTTTGTGTAAGATCTAAGCCTTTCTTAAATAGCAAAACCAAATATTTTTTACAATGTCATAATAAATGATATTCCTTATCATCTCTGTATATGTTTAGGTTTGCAAGCCCAGAATCCAGAGCTGATTATTTCCTGCAGGGTGCCTCACCTATAATTATATGTACTTAATTTATGATTACTTTGGTGTATATGAAAACCATTTAAAGATATAGATTTTTCATCTCATATATTTTTTACTTCTTAAAATTATAACATGAAAATCTAAAAGAGCCAACTATAGAACCCTTAACTTTATTAATCACTTTATTTAAAAGATCAGAGAATATCAAGACAAAACTAGTCCAATCATCTTTCCAAACTGAACCTTTTTTATCCCTTCTCACACACCTACCAAGTAGCTGCCCAACCTATTATTCTTGAATATCTCCACTTGAATATTTATTTTAAATATCCAGAAACAAATACTAGTTAGCATGTGAGCCTTTCCCACAAATGTTTAGTGTTATTTTATTCCAAATTATTATAGCTTTCACATGATTTATTCATTCATGTTAAATGATTCATCCATCCATCATCCATCCAGATTTGTTACTTAGTCATTCATGCAATTAGTCATTACACATTTCATCACTACTTGCCACTGTTCTGGGCACTAGAGATGAGGATATAACAGGAAACTATAGACTTAATCATTTTTCTCTTAAGGTCCAAGTTACCCATCTCTGTGATAATATCCCAAACTCAAATTAGTTCCAGGAAGTCTACTTCAATGTGGGCAAATCATTGCTGGGACTTATTTCATCTACAGTCTGATTCTTTTTAAAAAATACATATTTTATTGATTTTTTACAGGGAGGGATAGAGAGTTAGAAACATCGATGAGAGAGGGCCCTCTGAGATGAGGGCCCTGAGGCCGCAGGGCCGATGATTCCATCTTCCTCCTTTCCAGAGGAGCGGGGCAGCACTTCCGGTCCTAGACAGTGGTACCGCCTTCGCTGGCAGGCACTCCGCAGGGCGGGGAAGAGGGGGCAGCTGGCTGAGGGGGGCTCTGGGCTTTACCACTGAGCCATGAAGGACCTGGCCCTTTACATGTCCGGCCTCGCTAGGCAGAGTCGAAGCAGAGGCATGAGTGGGCTCCGGGCTATCTTACCATCCTGGTGCCAGGCTCTCTCATTTCTGAACCACAAACCACACACTGGCTTGTGGCCAGCGTTTGGTCCAAAGTAGCAGCTCAATAATTAAAAAGAAGTGCTATGGCCGAGACCCGTGTGGCTCAGTGGATAGACCATCAGCCTGCGGACTGAAAGGTCCCAGGTTCGATTCCAGTCGGGGGCATGTACCTTGCTTGCGGGCACATCACTGTGGGGCGTGCAGGAGGCGGTTGATCGATGTCTCTCTCTCGATGTTTCTGACTTTCTATCTCTCTCCCTTCCTCTCTGTAAGAAATCAATAAAATATATTTTTAAAAAGAAAGAAATGCTATGCCCACAGGATGATATTCCCCCGCATTGTCTTCTGTCTCTGTCCACATGAAGCAGCCTTCTTGTCTTGACCAGCCTATTTATAAAACTGCACAACATTCTAATACAGCTTCTCGAGTCCTTACCCTCCTAGGCACCCTTCTAGGTTGTGCTCCCACTTGTTCATGTCCCTAAGCTGGGACTGTGGTGGTGTCAGACTGGGAGCAGCAGCTGGAGGTGGCTGGCTGTGCTAAGCACAGTGCGCCACGGACACTTCCTCCTAATTCTGAACGCTGTCTTCCTGTAAGGAAGCCTAGACGGGCACTGGCATTTTGGCGCTCAGGATCCACTGGAAGACAAAGGCTTGCGTTTAATTCTCCAAAAGCTCTAGCTCCTTTGCCGGGGACCTTCCATATTCCTACATCCAGGATCCTGTTTCCCGATCCCTGTGCTGGATGTGGTGGAGACTGAGAGGCTTGAGCATCAGAAACTGCGTCTTCAGTATCTGAAGCTCCTGTAGTAACAAGATGGGGAGAGAGGGAGAGAGACCCACCCA
>PVJN01043661.1:0-17691 GCA_004026805.1 Lasiurus borealis | reverse complement strand
GATGAAACTTCAGACAGATTTCTATGTCCTGTGAATATGGATTTTATCACAACAACTTTCTTATTATTTAAAATATGTTTTTACTGCCCTCACCAGTTTGGCTCAGTGGATAGAGCGTCGGCCTGTGGACTGAAAGGTCCCAGGTTCAATTCCGGTCAAGGGCATGTACCGTGGTTGCGGGCACATCCCCAGTAGGGGGCGTGCAGGAGGCAACTGATCGATGTCTCTCATCGATGTTTCTAACTCTCTATCCCTCTCCCTTCCTCTCTATAAAAAATCAATAAAATATATTTAAAAAATATATGTTTTTACTGATTTCAGAGAGGTGCATGGAAGACTGTGTAACCATTAAATCCACGTGGCTGAAGAATCCTGATGTGGGAAAATATTCACAAAACGTCGGTGAGTGAGCACATCAGGCTTCAACAGGCAGCTTGTAGCGCCCAGGTTATCGGAAGAATTAAACGACCTAATGTGTGACAAGCACAGAGGGTCTGGCCCGTGGAAAGTTCTTGGTCTGCATTGCCCAAACAGTTGCTGAACCATATCTCATCTTCAGGATTTCTTAGGGAGAAATCAGCCCCTCGGCCACAGTGTGGGAAGACACCCTGCCATGGAAGAAGTGCCTCTGCGGGCTTGAAATAATGGAGGGTACACCTTTCCACATCTCTTCTTTCCCATCCTGGGAGATGGGACCACTGTATAGACAACAGCTCTCTCCAAAAATATCTTCTTTAAAATTGTTTAAAGTATTACAAATAGTAGTACATGTGTCTCCTTTTTTCCCCCATTGACCTTCCCCCAACTTTCCCTACCCCCTAGCACATACCTTCCTCCTCCCTTCTCCTCCAGTGTCTTGTGTCCATTGGTTATGCTTATATGCATGCATACAAGTCTTTCCGTTGATCTCTTACCCACCCCCTCCCCACAACACTCCCCAGCCTTCCCACTGTAATTTGACAATGTTTTTGATGCTTCTCTGCTTCTGTATCTTTTTGTTCATCAGGTTATAATGTTCTTTATTATCCATAAATGAGTGAGATCATGTGATATTTTTCTTTCACTGCCTGGCTTATTTCATTTAGCACAATGCTTTCCAGTTCCATCCATGCTGCTGCAAATGTTAAGAATTCCTTCTTTTTTATAGCAGCATAGTATTCCGTTGTGTGTAGATGTTACATAGTTTTCTAATCCACTCATCTGCTGATGGGCACCTAGGCTGTTTCCAAATCTTAGCTATTGTAAATTGTGCTGCTATGAACATAGGGGTGCATATATCCTTTCTGATTGGTGTTTCTGGTTTCTTGGGATATATTCCTAGAAGTGGTATTATTGGGTCAAATGGCAGTTCCATTTTTAGCTTTTTGAGCAAACTCCATACTGTCTTCCACAGTGGCTGCACCAGTCTGCATTCCCACCAGCAGTGCATGAGGGTTCCTTTTTCTCCGCATCCTCGCCAACACTTGCCCTTTGTTGATTTGTTGCTGATAGCCATTCTGACAGGTGTGAGGTGGTACCTCATTGTCGTTTTGATTTGCATCTCTCGGATAATTAGTGACTTTGAACATGTTTTCATGTGTCTCTTGGCTTTCTGAATGTCCTCTTTCGAAAAGTGTCTTTTTAGGTCCTTTGCCCATTTTTTTTATTGGGTTGTGTATCTTTCTTTTGTTTAGTTGTATGAGTTCTCTGTAAAGTTTGGAGCTTAAACCCTTATAAAAAATATCTCGTCATCAAATCCTCTTCCCTCTCCATATTTGAGCTGGTCTAGAGGTCCAAGAGTGGTAAAATTGGTTCCACACTTTTCCTTTGTAACTTCTGCGTAGGAGAAGACCTATTAGTCACTCTGGAATAAGATATCCATATATTAACATTCTTTAGTGATAGAAGCAGGGAAAAGCCCATTGCAACCTCCTATTGCACAACTGAATTTACTGCAAACAAATGGTTGCTGACCACGGCATACGCCCTCCTCCTCCCGTCTCCCGCAGTGTCCTAATGACTTGAGCTTGGATGGAGTGTTCCTCCTGAAGTGGGTAGGAGTAAGAGGAACCAGAGCGGAGAGTCTGAGCCAAAATTCCCCACAAGTTCAAAGGCCTGAAACGGGGTAGAAAAAGGAAGACGGAGTTAAGGGTCAGGGTCAAGGCCCCAGAGCTGAACTCCAATTGAAGAGAAAGTTGAATTCGGAGTGAGGTGGTGTCCTGGGCAGTGGCCCACTCCTGCTTTGCACAATTTGTTTCGAACTCCGCAGACTATGATGAGCAGTTGGCTTAAAGGCTGAGGTCAGGCAAGGCATTCCTGGCCTTTTGTTGAGTCATTTTTGGAGTGGGATTATGGAGCCAGAAGACTTGACTCTTGGTATCAGCTGCCAATGTCATTGCCCAGAATGGTACCAATTAGCCCTGCCGTTAGCCATGTGTGAACACAGCCAAGAGGATGAAGGTGCAGCGCTACAGGCAAAGGAGTGCCCAGGATGTCCCAGGCAGCTTTACGACTTTAAGGGGAGGCAGCGTTGCAGGGGGAGAAGTGACAAGGCACTCATCAGTCCTGTGTTCCAGACATTCCTTTGGCTTCGCTGTACTTGGATTCCTGATTCCCACTTCTTATTTTTAAAATATTTTTTATTGAGTTTAGAAAGGGGAAGGGAGAGAGAGAGAGAAAAATAGATTGATGAGAGAGAAACTTGATATGCTGCTTCTTGCATGCCCCTTACTGAGGATTGAGCCTGCCACCCGGGCATATGCCCTGACCAGGAATCAAACTGTGACCTCTGAGCCACACTGGCTGGGCTGATTCCCATGCCTTGATTATCCTTAGTTCCTGAGCTGTATCCTTTACAGGCTAGACTTTTTCTAATCCCACCGTCTTGCCCATTACCTGTTGGTCAGTTCTCCATAAGGAAAGGGTCACTGGTTCTTACTGGTCTTTGCTTTTCACACTGGTCTAGCTCCTTGAGCTCCTGAGCCCACTCCGAAAGGCTTGCTGGACTCTACTTCAAGGTGCTGTCTGGCCAGGGCATTCCATACCTTCCTCTACTCTCTTAACTCTTGATGAGATAGGATAGCAGAATGGTTAAAAGGACAGGACCTGGAGGGATAGTGCTTGGGTTCAAATGCTGACTCCCCCTGCTATGAGCTGAGTAACTCAGAGCAAGTTGCTTAACCTCCCAGGGTCTCAGTTTTCTCTTGTGTGAATTGGGAATGAGAGTAATAATGCCTCACTCATGGGGCTGTGGAGAGGATTAAACCGAGTCCACGTATGCAAAGTCATGGATATTCAACTCATTGCAATTCAACTCCTGTACAACAAAGAGTCATCTCACCCCAGATCACTGGTGCTCCTAGTTAAGAAACACTAGCAAAGAGTACGGAGCCTGAGTATGGAGGAGTCATCCATCTACCATTTACTAATTTTGTGACTTTATACTCAACCTTTCTGTGCCTCAGTTTTCTCATCCGTAAAATAGGAGCAACGATATGAACTGTAAAATGGGAACAATGATAGCCTACCTCATAGGGTTGCCTGAGGCTTAAATGAGGTAATATATATATATATTTCATTTTATAAAATATTTTTTATTTACATATATTAAATGTTTTAACTATTTTACATATATCTTAAGACCAGGCCTGGCACATAATAAGCTACAGGCATTATTGGGGGCTGTATCTGGTGCATCGTAAGCATTTTCCCCCACACATCACAAAATCAACCCTCTTTGACTGCTTCCTTTGGAACTTTTCCAGAGGAAAGTTTCCCTCAGGAGGGTGACACTTCCTATATGTATTACTCATAAGAGTAATAAGAGAAAACATTTCCCAGACACAGGGAAAACGAAAGTGGTCACGTCGTAGAGAGTGGTGAATTAGACCTGAAGAGCTAAAGTATCTTAGTCAGAGATAGTTCAGTGCAAATAAATTCTTTCTCACGCACTAGCCTAAGTAATACGTACGTTTTCGGGGAGGGAAAGGGGGAAGTCTGGATGGACTCAGGGGCAGGAAATAGGTTTCATGAGGAACTAGAACCAGGAACTGGAAACTTCAAAATAGATCCAGATTTCCACTCGTCCTCCCCACTCCCGAGTCCTCGTTGCCACCCTAATCCTGGCCGTCACCTCTTGCCCGGACTGTTGTGATATTCTCCTCTTCCCTCCTTGTCCCCTCACAACCCATTTGTCACCGAGCTGCCAGAGTCACTTCTAAAAAATGTGGTAACGCCAAAACCGGTTTGGCTCAGTGGATAGTGCATCGGCCTGCGGACTGAAGGGTCCCAGGTTCGATTCCGGTCGGGGGCAGGTGCCTTGGTTGTGGGCACATCCCTGGTGGGGAGTGTGCAAGAGGCAGCTGATCGATGTCTCTCTCTCTTTGATGTTTCTAACTCTCTATTCCTCTCCCTTCCTCTCCGTAAAATATCAATAAAATAAATAAATAAATAAATAAATAAAAATGTGGTAAGATTGTGTTGTTTCCAGGCACAAAACCTTCCAGTGGTTTCCCATTACACCCACGGGCAGAAATTTGTCCCTCTTGTCCACGGCTATATCCCTGGGCATGATGAATAGTAGGTGGACAATCATTTTGGTGAATGACTGAATGGAGATGCACCAGGATTCCAAGTAAAACCCCTCTCTCCTTCTCTCTCTGAGGCTCCGGGGTTCCTTGCCATTCTTTATGAGTCTGTCCCACGGCTCCTCTCTGGCTTCTCGGCACCCCCATTCACAGGGTGCAAAATGGCTGCCCAGGCCTGAGCTGTCACCTCCAGCTCCAGCACCACCTGCTAACGCAGCTCAGATCCCTAATTCCAGATTTCTAGGAAAGAGAACTTGACTGGTCCAGCTTGGGTGAGGGGTCCGCCCTGGTCCATTCAGTTGTGGTTGGGGACTGTTGAAGCCCACTCCGGTGGGAAAGGCATTTTCAGAGAAGAGCATGGCTGGCAGGACACCCCCAAATTGTGCACTCCCTCGAGGGCAGGGCTCGGTGTGGGGAATCCTCAGTTCTCAGGGAGTCCAGTAGTAGGCATGGGGGGGGGCAGTTATACTGTGTCAAGAAGATCCCAAATAGAACCCAAGATATGAAATAGATGCGATAAATGAGCTACTCTTCCTTCCTATACTGAGGAAAATGAGGTTCAGAGAGATAAAGTGAAAATGGAAAAGAACCAAGGTCACCTGGCTACCAAGTAGCAAAGCCTTGAGAGCAACAGCTCTACAGCCTTTAGGCCAAACTTCCTCACCGCCTAACTCACTATAACTTAAAAAATAACAAACAACCACTTTATTGGGATAAAATTCACATTCTGTATGATTTACCCATTCAAAGGTTTCTAGGACAGTCACAGATATGTACAACCATCAGACAGTGTGCCCACTTTCATTTTATGGATAAGATAACTCCATCCCAAAGAGAGGAAGTGATTAGCCAATGGTCACACAGAGTAGATGGCAGAACGCAGGCCACTGAGAATGCTTCTGGAAACCCCCGAATGAATCTGTCAGAAACAAGATGGCTTGTTATGGTGCAATAGCATGGAACAGAGATGGAAGGAAACAGGTAAAAAAAGTCCCCATCTCATGGAGACAGGGACTGTCCAAAGCAGAACGCTGGTGTTTTTTGTTGTTGTTGTTGTTTTGTGTGTGGAGTTTCTTGCCTACACAGACAACTAACTGCTTTTCTTGCTTCTATACTCCTTTGACAAACAATGACAATCCTGTAAGTCCCAGTTCAAATATCTCCTCCTCCAGAAAGCCTTCCCTGATTCACACTCTCAGGTTGGGTGAAGTGCTCTTCTGTGGTGCCTGCTGGACATCTATATCTATCACAATAGTATAGCTCCCCTCTGTCTTGGCCCCTCTGCCTGTTGTCAGTGCCCCCAGCGATAAGTGCACGGACTTTGGAACTATAATCCAGGCTCTGTCATGTCTTAGCTCTGTGACCTTGGCAAAGCACAAATGAGGCCTTCCAAAGTTTCTAGTTCCTGTCCCTCCTTCCTCTGGCATGGTTCGAAGAAGGTGCCTAGTAAACCTCCGTTTGCATTAGACTCCTGGTGCCCTGGTGTCCTATAGTCTTCTGGGATGCGGCAGACACCTTTTAGTTGGTCAGCCTGTTGTCTTATGGGAAATAATCCCTCCTCCTCCCAATTCAGTTCAGTCTTTATGCTTTGGGTGGTTCTGACCCCACGCCCCAAAGGGTGGGCAGAAGACCCAAGGTTCTCCCATCCAAAGTCTTTGTTCCCAGTGATTAGTCCAGGGATGGGCCCGTGATTTAATCAGAATCCCTTCATGACATTTGTCACATGGACATTAGAAGAAAATCTCTCTCTCTTTCTCTTCCTCCTACCCCACCCCCCCAACATGATTTACATGGTATTATTGAAAGCTTGGCACGGCCAGCAGGCGTCTTGCTGCCTGTCTGAGAGTAAAGCAGAATCAAATCAACCTGGACGATGGAGAGCTCTGGTGCCCTCGGGCCCAGACATGCCTGCAGCCCCTGTGGACTCTCATTTGCCCTGAGCCAATCTAGGTCAGATTTCTGACATGTGCAAGCAGAGGAATTCCGACCAATGCATGGGTTCACTTTAATATGCAAACGGTGGCTGGCTGGCTGGTGACTCGAGGACAAACGAGCAAGCGGTGGGTAGCAGATGAAGCTGCTGAATTACCAGGTCCTAGGACGCATCTGATTTAGGACTTCTTGTTATGAGGAATAGTAAAATTTCCTTACTGGTTAAGTAATTTCAAATTTGAAATTACATGTAATCAAAAACCATCCTTACCTTGGTCTCTAGCCTTCTCCTCCCAATGCCTGTGATTCTGGGAAGGCATAGCTTAAAGGTGGGTGACCTCCCCCTTGCTAGGCCTAGGGACAGTGTATTTCTCAGTGACTCCGGTGCCTTTGGTGCCATTTTTTCCTTGCAGGCCCTCTGAGCCCATTCTGGGTGTGTTCCTGATTCATTCTCCCAGGTGTCCCTTCAGTAGGTCCTACTGAAGTTTTGGGGAAGTGGAGGCAGTTCAGCACAGTATAGACACCAGCTTAAAATTATAGAAGAGAGCACTAAAATGTCACAGACCATTATTGCCAAAAGGAACTTCTTCTTAAATTTATTTTTATTTTTAAAAAGTGTGTGTGTGTGTGTGTGAAAGAGAGAGAGAGAGAGAGAGAGAGAGAGAGACACTTGATTCTTGTCTGTGCCCTGCCTTGGGATCAAACCCACAGACTGCATCTTGG
Source organism: Lasiurus borealis (assembly GCA_004026805.1). Classification (NCBI taxonomy): domain Eukaryota; kingdom Metazoa; phylum Chordata; class Mammalia; order Chiroptera; family Vespertilionidae; genus Lasiurus; species Lasiurus borealis. The sequence goes on along the minus strand of PVJN01043661.1, from coordinate 10,471 downwards.
GTAACGTTCTAACTCACCCAGCTTCCTGGCCAGGACCAGGACTCTCTTTCGGGGTACATCTCTCCTTGGGCGTCAGCTTGCTCCCATCACCTCCAGCTTCTCTCTGGCCTCATTTTCGTTTCCAGCAGCCTACCCCAAAGCTTCTCTTAGTCTAACGCAAAATATTTTCCTTCCTGTACTAGACAGCCAGACTTCAGGCTGAGGTGGCCCTACTGGATGCTCATTAAAGTGTCCTTCTAAATAAAGGGCCAAGTACGCTTGAAAATTACAGGGGCCTTTTCTTTAACAAAATTCAATTCTCAGGCTGAGCTCCCTTTAGTACCAGTTTTTGGGAAGCTAAAGGGAATGGTAGATAACAAACAATTTTTCTTCTGTACCAAGCAAGTGTCTATATAGTCTTTTTTTCTTTTCATTTTGCCCTTCTAGCTATATAGAATCACAAATTGCCTCTGTGTAAATATGTTTTTTTTCAATATATTTTACTTGACATATAGTTCATATACCATAAAACTCACCACTTTTAAGTGTACAGTTCAGTGGTTTTTAGTGTATTCATTCACAAGGTTGGGCAACCACGGTTACTACCTAATTTCAGAACATTTTCATCATTTCAAAAGGAAACTCTGAACCCATTAACAGCCGCTTCCTATTTCTCCTCCCCCAGCCCCTAGCAACCACTGATGGTAACAACGGACCTTCAGGGAAAACACTTAGTTTTTCACTATCAAGTATGATGTGAGCTGTGGAGTTTTTGCAGATGCCCTTTTTCAGGTCGAGAAAGTTTCCTTTTATTTCTCGTTTGTTGAGTGTTTTGTTTTTTTTTTATCATGAAAGGGTGCTGGATTTCGTCAGATGTTTCTTATGTACCTATTGAAATAATCACGTGTGGTTTTGGTCCTTCTTCCCGTTAATATGGTGTATTATATTGATTGCTGTGTAGACAGTAACATGATGTTTTTAACATATCCCTGTTGCTATGCTAAAGCATCATACTGGTCTATAAGCTCAGGTGAGCCTCATTTGAAGAAAATTTGATAAATGACAATCCAGACTTACTCAACTACAGTTTGGTTGCTCAGGCTAACAACAACAAAAAGTTTTCTTCTTTACAAAGTTTTTCTGAAGGAGGAAATTCATTGTGAACATGTAAAATAGGATGCAAAAAAATAAATAAATAAAATGAAAATGTTGTTTTTTTGCCGAAACTGGTTTGGCTTAGTGGATAGAGCGTCGGTCTGCCGATTGCAAGGTCCCAGGTTCGATTCCGGTCAAGGGCATGTACTATGGTTGTGGCCACATCCCCAGTAGGGGGCGTGCAGGAGGCAGCTGATCGATGTCTCTCATCGATGTTTCTAACTCTCTATCCCTCTCCCTTCCTCTCTGTAAAAAATCAATAAAATATATATATTTTTAAAAAGAAAATGTTGGCTTTTAAGGAACTATCTGATAGCGTACGTCTATCTGAGGCTGAGAAAAGTGACAGCATGCACGATGACTCGTAGGCTGGCCTGGGCAGTGGCCTGCCCAGTGCGGTCCAGGGCCTCCTCAGGCTTCTGTAGTTAGGAGGCAGCTGTGCAATTGATTGCCAGCCTCCTCTCCTGAGCAGGAAAATAGAACGGGGTTTAAATAGAGATGAAGCATTCATAGGCTACCTACTCCTTCCTTCTTTGCCCCCTGCCCTTTGTATTTTAAATCTCCTCTTCTGAAACTTGCTGTCTTGAGAGAAGTTGCTGCTGCAGATCTTGCTTCAGATGGAGAGCTGTGAATTCAGCGTGGCCACTTACCACTTGGAGGACATCTATTTTTGTGTATCCAGCATTCCTCTTTTGGGGAACTTTCCTCCCACAGCCACCCCTTGTGATCCTCTGTGACCACAACAGTGACTCAGCTCTCAGTCCACTGGACTTTCTACGGACTTTGGAACTGTGGGTAAAGACATGCAGGGTAACAGGTAGCTGAGACCTTCGATGGGTTCACTACACAACAGTGATTCTCATATGTGGTCCCTGGGCTGGCAGCATCAGCATGTGGGAACTTGTTAGAAATACAGATTTCAAAGCCCCACCCTACATCTGCTGATTGGAAATTCTCGGGGTTGGCCCCGCAATGTGTGTGTGTGTGTGTGTGTGTGTTTAAATATATTTTTATTTATTTCAGAGAGGAAGGGAGAGGGAGAGAGAGATAGAAAAATCATAGATGAGAGAGGATCACTGATTGGCTGCCTCATGCATACTCCCACTGGAATGGAGTCTGCCACCTGGGCGTGTGCCCTTGACCAAAATCGAACCTGAGACACTTTAGTCCACAGGCCAGTGCTTTATCCACTGAACCAAACCAGCTAGGGCTGTGTTTTTTGTTTTTAATTTTTAATATTCAACTTTTGCACTGTTACATGATTTGTTAGGTATTTATACCTTAGATCCCAAAGCAAACTATGTCGACTTTATGTTAGAGACTGTATCTTATGTATCTCTGGTCCCCCTCACTCTGCTGTTGCTGTATGCTTTGAATATTTAAGGGTCTTACTTATTAATTCATAAAATTAATGAATTTACCTTATGTCAGGGTCTGATTTCATGTGAAATTCTGCTACCAGTGAAGTTGGTCTTGGGCGTTCTTTGCTCTTGCTCTCAGGGCCGATATTTCCTTACAATTCTTTCAACACAGTTCTGAGCAGTCTGTGTTTTAACAAATCCTCCAGGTGAATCTGCCCGAGAGAATCTAGATGTTTCTGTGAGTGGGATTCCCAGAGCTTACCTAATTCCTGACCTTTCCGGGAACTTGGTTGTTGATCAAAGAATCAAAGAAGGTTGTGTTCTGTGTTTTCCAAGGACATTGTCGAAACAAGCTCTCCACCTCTACATCTAAATTCCTAGCCTGTGGGGAGAAGAAAAAGAGGAGGCAGATGGCTAACAACCATTTTTTTTTTTTTTTAAGAAATGATGTAGGAGAAGTGATGCTCATATCAATTCTATTCACTTTCCAATGATGAGTACTTACATGGTCACACCCAGCTTGCTGCAAGGAAGGCTGGGAAATATGATTTTGAGCTGGGCAGCTATACACCCTGCTACATGTTGAGGTAAAGGTTACTTTGTTACTAGAAGGAAGAAGGAAATCATGGAGAATGAGGAAAATGAGCAATTTTTACACACTTCCTAATCCTGAGCCTTATATTCATGTGTTGAGAGCTCAGATGAGTTCAAGGGTGATGGAATAAAGCAATCTGGGTATCATATTAGGAGGAATGAGGTGACTGTGACAAAGTGGGCCGCACCATGTCCCCTCTAAATGTCTTGGCTTAATGTCTAAAAGGGGCGGCAGCTAGTTACCTATCCAGTGTTCCTTCTCCCGTTTTCTTTGCTGACAGACCACCAGCAATGTTTGGGTGTAACCACGGTATAAATCATGCTTTTCTGAGCCAATTATGAAATTTCTGTTTATGTCCCCAGCCTTCCTTTTAGCTGGGAGGATCCATGTGACGCCTTGGGGTACTTCTGGGAAAGCTTTTGCTTTCCTGGTGAAGAGTCATCCAGGACTGGAGCTTCCCCTTACTTGTTCTTTTTGCTTTGAATGTGGGTGTAACGCCCCGAGCTGCGGCAGCCGTCCTATGACAGTGGGGTGACAACAGTGAGTGGAAGGCCAAAAGAATTGTGGTGATACTGAGACAGAGAGAACCAAGGCCAGAGGCCACCTGTGTCCAAACATAAAAGAAAAAAAAGGAAAAGAGAAAACAAACAAACAAACACCCCATCTCCTACTCTCTCCATTCTCTCTCTACTCGAGGCATATTGGTCTGCTGTTTCTCAAACCTGCACGTAAACTCAGGGCCTTTGTGTTTGCTCATCCCTCTGCTTGGAATGCTCTTCCCCCTGATCATAGCAGCACTCACCCTGTCACCTCCTTTATATCTTTGTTCAGACATCACCCTCTCAATGAGACTTACTCTGACGCTGTGTTCTTCCCCTCACACTATATTTAAAATTGAAGCACCACCATCCTCCCTGAATTTCCTAACCTAGTTTCCCTCTTAACTTTTCTCTCATGACATTTACCCCATCCAACAATTTGCTGGTGAACTTGGCTTAATGTCTCTCCCCCCACACTCACACGAACCAGAATGTAAGTTCCACGAGGGCACACATGTTTGTTTTGTTCATGGATCTGCTTCAGCACCGAAACAGAGCCTGACACATTGTAGGCACCCAGTAACTATTTGTTGAATGAATGAAAGAATCAATTGCTCATCCACTTGGCTATTGCTGATCTGAAACCATGTAAGCTGAGCCACCAACTCCACCGGGGGTGCAAACGACTCGCCAATGTTGCATCCCCAGAAGTTACTCCTAAAGCATATACATGCTATTGATTCCAAAACAGAGCTACAGAAAGGCACACAAATTCCTCCTCAGAGCAAAGAGTACCGTACTTACTAGCATTAAAAATCTTCCAATGGCCGAAACCGGTTTGGCTCAGTGGATAGAGCGTTGGCCTGTGGACTGAGGGGTCCCAGGATCGATTCTGGTCAGGGGCATATACTTTGGTTGCAGGCACATCCTCAGTGGGGGGCATGCAGGAGGTGGCTGGTCGATGTTTCTCTCTCATGGATGTTTCTGACTCTCTGTCCTTCTCCCTTCTTCTTTGTAAAAAATCAATAAAATATATATTTTTAAAAAATCCCCCCATGTCTTCACAGTCCCTTGAGAATAAAAAATCTAAACTTTGCTTTAAAAAATATATATATATTATTGATTTTTTTATAGAGAGGAAGAGAGAGGAGTAGAGAATTAGAATCATTGATGAGAGAGAAACATCAATCAGCTGTCTCCTGTTCAGCCCCTATTGGGGATGTGCCTGCAACCAAAGTACATGCCCTTCACCAGAATTGAACCTGGGACCCTTCAGTCCCCAAGCCAACACTCTATCCACTGAGCCAAACCATGTAGGGCTACACTCTATCTGGAAATGCCCTCTCTTGCTTCTTCCCCTCCCTGATGCCTCTCTAGCCTCTGAAATGCAATGCAAGCCTGCCCTCCTCTCAGAAGTCTCAAAGGATGCGACCTCTCCCTGCCTCACATCACACACCTTCCCGTGTGCACCCATCACACACCGTGCTTATTTGTACCACTCCACTTGCGTATTAGTTATCTACTGCTGCATAACAAATGTGTCCAAAATGTAGGAGCTTAAAATTACACACATTCATGATCTCCCAGTTTCTGTGGACCAGGCATACAGGGATGGTTTAGCCGAGGCCTTGGTCATCTTAAAGCTGAACTGGGAAAGATCTGTTTCCTAGCTCTCATGACTCTGGGCAGGATTCAGTTCCTCACAGGCCGTTGGATGGAGGCCTCAGTTCCTCAAGAGCTGCTGGCCAGAGTCCCCACCCTGTTTCCAGCAGCTCATTAGCCCTGATTAGAGGCGAATTTATTGTGAAATCAACAGAGCTTATGCTTCAAGGCCCCTGACCCGCATAGTCCCCTTCCAAAGCCCAGGAGGGCCCAGCAGTTTTGCATTCTTTTTCTTGAAGAAGTCACCTTACACCAGGCCCTGGTCTCAGTGGGCCTGCCAGGATCCTTCCACTGCCCTGCCATTTACCCCTCCTACCCTACAGCACAGACTTACCAGTATCTTTTATTTTTTTAATATATTTTATTGATTTTTTACAAAGAGGAAGGGAGAGAGAGGGATAGAGAGTTAGAAACACCGATGAAAGAGAAACATCAATCAGCTGCCTCCTGCAGACCCCCGACCGGGGATGTGTCCGCAACCAAGGTATGTGCCCTTGACCGGAATCGAACCCAGGACCCCTCAGTCTGCCGCCAATGCTCCATCCACCAAGCCAAACCAGTTTTGGCTTACCAGTATCTTTTTTTTGTATTTTATTTGGCTCTGACTCTTTCAAAAGTGTTTCTCAGCAGCCCGGCCTTGCCCTTTCTGCCTTTACTTCCTTAACATAAACAACCTAGCTGCACAGGCCCTATTTTCTAACTCTTTAATCATCTCTGCTGCTATTTTTTTGAAGCCTTTGATAGTTTTCCCTTAGGTAGTGGTGCCCAGAACGGATGTGTTTTTCTAAACAGCAAGTCTGGCTTCTGACCAAATGGCATCTGACCAGGGCCACTTGGAGCGGGGCGGGGAGGGGGGAGGTTGCTGAGTCTCAGGGACAGCTGCTTTGCCCTGTGTCAGCCCACTACCAACTTCAGAATGACTAAGATCAGAGAAACAAAAGACGGAGTGACTAGGGAAAGGTAGAAGGGTGTGTGTCAGAAACAGCAAGAGCACAGCTGGAGCACTGCTGCTCCGAGTCCACATGTCTTCTGAATTCTGCTCGACTATGCCACTCATCAGGGCAGGTTTTTTCTCAAACCCTGCCCATTGCACTAACTGTTGGGTCCAGGTCCCTCTGCTTAGAGACTGGACCTTCTTGGATGCCAGGTCTTAGATGGAGAAGCCATGAGAAGTTGTGGGTGATAAGAATTAGTCTTTATTTGATTTCAGAGAGGAAGGGAGAGGGAGAGAGAGATAGAAACATCAATGATGAGAGAGAATCATTGATTGGCTGCCTCCTGCACTCTTCCCACTGGGGATTGAACCTGCAACCCGGACATGTGCCCTGACTCAGAATGGAATCATAACCTCCTGGTTCATAGATCCACACTCAACCGCTGAGTCTTGCCGGCCCTGGTGGTTTTATTTTTGTTGTTGTTGTTTTTGAGGAATTGTCATACTGGTTTCCAAAGTAGTTGAACCATTTTACAATCCTACCAACTATTGATTGCTTTTAGAGGTTCAACTATCATGTCTATAATAAGATTGTCTTAGATACAATAGAGAATATCAACAAGAATAAATCCCAGAGCAATGTACTTCATATATGTTAATTAGGAGAGTTAAAATTGATAACTGTTACAAAACACTGATCATACAGTTGATAACTGTTACAAAACACTGATCATGGTGTGTGTTTTTTTTTTTAAATGGAAACATAAATCCAGAGGCCTTATTTTTAGATACTTTTAGTGTAACTAGACTTGTGTTTTGATTTACATATTGGTTTTGTTTAGAAAGATTTGGCTATAATATTTTGGAATATTTTTTATAGCAGTTCCTTTGGGTTAAAATTTGAATTAAATATTTCAGATCTACAGAAAATAATATAACAAATATCTAAATACTTACAACCCAGCTTAAACAAGACCATATTTCTTTATATCTGTCACCAGGACTAGAGTAGGAAAAAAACCACCAATAAACATTTCCACTCCTGCTGACCATGACAATAAGCATACATGCATGACATCAGAGAAAAAATTAATAAGTAAATGACCTATTGCTCTTTCTGTAATTTGAGAGGAGCATGGTCCAGTAGTTAAAATCATGGGCTCTGAAGTTATACAGACTAGATTCAAGGCCTAGGGCTGCTTCTTGCTGTTTTGTGACCTCAAGCAACTTGCTTAATTTATTCCTGCCTCCGTATCCTCATCTGTAAAATGGAGATAATCAAAACATTTCCTAAGATGTTTGAGAGGATTAAATGAAAAAGGTGACCTCTTCTGTATTTCCTATGTACAGCCAGTGACATACAGCAAAGCTTCAATAAATATTAGTAATTATTTATTTTGTTTATTGAGCACCTACTATGTGCTACCTACTATATGCCAACCATAGGACTGGCTGATAATTTAGCAGTGAATAAGAAAGATAAAGCCCCCATGGGGGTTTACTTTCTAGTGACAGATAAAACAATTCAGACGGTGCTAGGGACTATGAAGAAAAGATAAGGCATGAAACGGGGAGAGCTCTTTTAGACAAGAGACAGGAGGTCATGGGAAGCTGTATGAAGCCTTCAGTAGTAGTCCTTTGGAAGTTTTTGGAAGAGTGAGAGAGAGAGAATAGTATGTGCTTAAGTCCTGAGGCAAGAAAGCTTGGTTTGTACAAGAAGAAAAAGACACTCAGTACATAGAGGAGTTAAGAAGGGCAAGCCAATAAGGGCCTTGTGGACCACAGTAAAAAGCTTGGATTTTTTGCCTTAACCCAGTGGTCCGAAAACTGTTGCTCGTGAGTTGACTGTGGCTCTTTGGCTCCTTGAATGTAGCTCTTCCACAAATACCACTGCCTAGGCAAGTCTATTTTGAAGAAGTGGCATTAAAAGAAGTTTAAATTTAAAGAGTTTGTTTCTCAAAAGAAATTTCAATTGTTGTACTGTTGATATTTGGCTCTGTTGAGTAATGAGTTTGCCAACTGCTGCCCTAATTGGTTTGGTTCAGTGGATAGCTCATTGGACTTCGGACTGAAGGGTCCCAGGTTCAATTCTGGTCAAGGGGATGTACCTTGGTTGCGGGCACATCCCCAGTAGAGGCTGTCCAGGAGACAGCTTATTGATGTTTCTCTCTCATCGATGTTTCTAATTCTCTATTCTTCTCCCTTCCTCTCTGTAAAAAAAATCAATAAAATATATTTTTTAAAAAAGCAAAGCTTGGATTTTATTCTCAAGGGACGGTGAAGACATTGGAGGGTTTTTAATGCTAGTAGGTACGGTACTCTTTGCTCTGAGGAGGAATTTGTGTGCCTTTCTGTAGCTCTGTTTTGGAATCAATGAGCATGTATATGCTTTAGGAGTAACTTCTGGGGATGCAACATTGGCGAGTCGTTTGCACCCCCTGGTGGAGTTGGCGGCTCAGCTTGCATGGTTTCAGATCAGCAATAGCCAAGTGGATGAGCAATTGATTCTTTCATTCATTCAACAAATAGTTACTGGGTGCCTACAACGTGTCAGGCTCTGTTTCGGTGCTGAAGTAGATCCATGAACAAAACAAACATGTGTGCGCTGGTGGAACTTACATTCTGGTTCGCGTGAGTGTGGGGGGAGAGACATTAAGCCAAGTTCACTAGCAAATTGTTGGATGGGGTAAGTGTCATGGGAGAAAAGTTAAGAGGGAAACTGGGTTAGGAAATTCAGGGAGGATGGTGGTACTTCAATTTTAAATATAGTGTGAGGGGAAGAAAACAGTGTCAGGGAAAGTCTCATTGAGAGGGTGATGTTTGAACAAAGATATAAAGGAGGTGAGCCAAAACCGGTTTGGCTCAGTGGATAGAGCGTTGCCTGCGAACTGAAAGGTCCCAGGTTCGATTCTGGTCAAGGGCATGTACCTTGGTTGCGGGCACATCCCCAGTAGGGGGCGTGTCCAGGAGGCAGCTGATCGATGTCTCTATCTCATCGATGTTTCTAACTCTCTATCCCTCTCCCTGCCTCTCTGTAAAAATCAATAAAATATATTTAAAAAATATATTTAAAAAAATATATATATTTTTAAAAAAGGAGATGACAGGGTGAGTGATGCTATGATCAGGGGGGAGAGCATTCCAAGCAGAGGGATGAGCAAACACAAAGGCCCTGAGTTTACGTGCAGGTTTGAGGAACAGCAAAGAGATCAATATGCCTTGAGTAGAGAGATAATGGGAGAGAATAGGAGATGAGGTTGGTTGTAATGGGGATGAGGGTGTATGGGTCAAATCTTGAGGGCTCTTAGGCCAATGTAAGAATTTTGGTTTTCACTTTAAAATAGAAATTCATTGGAGGAGTAACATGATCTGGTTAGGGTTTTAACTGAAGCCCATTGCGGCTGTGTTGATAGACTATGGGAAGGCAAGGGTATAAAAGGGTAGGCAAACAGTCACACATTTACTGAGGCGTGAAAAGGTCTGATTCTGGACAGATTTCAAAGGCAGGTCGTGGAGAACTTGCTGATGAATGTGGGGTGAGAGTGAGGAGTCAAAGATCTTAGCACATAATAATATTACTTAGGAAATTGGTATCATAGGAAGTGGTGATCAAGACTGCAGCCAAAAAATTTACCAAAAGAGAAGATTCAGAGAAAAAGAGAGAGAGAGAGAGAGAGAGAGAGAGGCATATCAAGCAGTTAATTAGTAGTATTTTCTGGATTTTGCGTTTGCATTTTTACAACCCGTAATGAATTTTCTTAAAGAGGGCCCCTGCCACAAACCTGAATTCAACCCATATCTGGGTAGTAATTTAAAGCCAACGAAGGCTTTAAAACTTTGTGTCTGACAAAATAATTACATAAAATAGTGTGCATAAAACAGAATTTAATTGTAAGTTCAATACAATATTACTATAAACTAATATTGGGGATAAAAACATCGCCTTGGGTTAGCCTCCCCACAAGGGTCTTCCAAAACTTTCCACAATTCCTTCCACAGTTTTTTCCAAATCTACCGAATGCATTTCTCTTCATGTTCGCTTTTGGGAGGCAGGGATTACACGCGTTTTAAGAGAGCTTCTAGAATATTGAGTGCCGAAGTGTTTTTCCCCCCGGGGCCCTGGAGCCTGAGCACCGCCACAACTAGCCTATCAGCACCAGGGACCCGGGAGGCACAGAGGGGCGGACCCAGGGACCGGGCTCGCCGGGGCTGGGGGCGGGGCGGGCGGTGGGGCAGGGTTAAGGTG
>PVJN01043660.1:0-17692 GCA_004026805.1 Lasiurus borealis | reverse complement strand
TTCTCTTTCTTTACTTTCTCTTTCCCTCCCTCCCTTCATTTTTCTTTTTCTTTTCTTTATTTCCTCCCTTCCTTCCTTCCTTCTTTTCTTTCTTTCTTTTCTTTCTTTCTTTCTTTCTTTCTTTCTTTTCCTCCCTCCCTCCCTCCCTCCCTTCCTTCCTCTCTCTCTCTCTCTCTCTCTCTCTCTCTCTCTCTCTCTCTTTCTTTCCAACACATTGTTAGTAAGTGGCAAAGCTAGATTCATGCTCTTTCACCTGTAACATGTTACCTGCTATAGCACATGCTGTGTGCCGTTCCATCCACTGGCATATTCTTCCACCCCTTCTCCTGTGATTGGCCCCTCACGCCATCTACCCCACTACACCCCAGGGTGGGCAGATTTTGCTCACCACCTTTCACCAGCCAAGTGCAATGCTTGGTCAAGAGTAGATACTCAAAACCTATTTTTCTGAATGAATTGTTTATAGATGCTCACGTAGTCAAATCTTGTTGAGGTGATTACTAAGAAGACAATGAGAATCAGATGGTTAAATGGCCCAAGAGAGTTGGAAGGAGTGACATGCCATGGACTTAAGTACTTTCAATGGCCAAGAAGAATAAGAGCTGAAAACTGGCCACTACACCGGGTACCTAGGGAGTCATTGGTGGCCTTAGCCAGACTGGATTCACAGGAATGGGGGAAGGGAGCATGGGAAGAAATCATCTGGACAGGTGAATCATTGAACCAACACCATCTCTCATAGGCTGGCAGTGAAGAGAAGGAGAAATGGGCAATAGGTTGGAGGGAAGGCATGTGTGTATGAGTATTTGTGTGCGTGTGTGTATGTGTTAGGATCAAGAAGACTTAAACATATTTTTCTCCAAGAATAAAGAAATCCAAGAGAATATATTGAAGCTAAAGAGAAGGAGAGGATAGGTAAACCAATTAAAGCCTAGAGTAATATCATAAAGAAAGTAATTGAGGCCGAAACCAGTTTGGCTCAGTGGATAGAGCATCTGCCTATGGATGAAAGGTCCCGGGTTTGATTCTGATCAAGGGCATGTACCTTAGTTGTGGGCACATCCCCAGTAGGGGGTGTGCAGAAGGCAGCTGATTGATGTTTCTAACTCTCTCTCTCTCCCTTTCTCTCTGTGAAAAATCAATATATATAAAGTAAATGAGGACAGATCATAAATTAAGTAAAAAGATTGCCATTCCCTTCACTTAAGAGTTACTAGTAAATCCCTAATAACTAAATAAATAAATGAATGAAAAAAGGTGGGAAAACAACATAAAATTTCCTATATTTATATAAGACATAGAGGGGAAAGGGTGAAAATCAAGGCTACCTTCTAGATCAAACATGTCAAACTCAAAGGCTAACACGGGCCAAATAAATGAGGCATGTGGCCTGAGGGCCATGACTTTGACATGCTTGTTCTAGATACACAGTTGGATGAAGGAAGTCCAAGGCCCCAATGTAAATATGTAGCAAAGAAGGAAGTGGAACGGAATGACATTTTCAAATGGTTTTTCCAGGAGAGGAAAGACTCCAGACGAGGACAAAAGTACCACCTCTGGAGAAGGAGAGTTCTCCCTGGTCTCCATCTACGACCGCGGGGACCAAGGGAGAATGAACAGAAACAAAACTGAGCTCCAGTTTTAACCAGACAGAAATTTCATGCTGGAGACATTGGCCCTTCGCTCCTATGGAAAGAAAGACACTATGGCCGGCTTTCTAGACCTCCTTTTTACGATCTGAGGCTAATGATGGAACATTCCCTCTCCCCGCACCAAACCACCTGAAATTCAGAAACCACGTTCCTCGTGCTGGGGGTGGGCTTCTCTGGATGTTTTCTTCCTGAAGATCTGAATGCTCTCACCATCAAACAAAGGTCGTGATGAGAACCACTGTGGCAAGCCATCCTGGTTTGGGCCAGGGAGGACTCAAAACCCAGCCAAGGGGCTGGGTGAGTCATAAACAGTCACAGGATCATAAAATCGAGAGTCTTAAAAAGACACTGGTGAACATCTACTTCCCGCAGGAGTTCCTTTTATAACATCCTGGACAGATGGTCCTGCATCTGCCTCATCTGCACTGAGGGCTGGGGCGCTTTTGAGGAATCTCATTCCTGTAATAGACAATTAAAGGAGCTTCCTCGCAGATTAAACGGAAGTGTGTTCTGCAGCTTCCCTCCAGTTGTTCAGAGGCTGCCTTCTGTCACACCGTGGCCTCGTTCCGTGCTCTCCCAGCTTCCCTGTGATACCCTCTTCCAACGCATGACAAACAGGAGCAACGTTCCCCTCAGATGTTAGCTTTAGGGACTTCCAGAAATACAGTGGTACCTCAAGATACGAGTGCCCTAACATACGAGATTTTTGAGATACGAGCCGTCGAGCGAGTGATTTTTGCTTTGAAATACGAGCAACATTTGAGATAGGAGTAATCTTGCGGATCGGCCAGCTGCACGAGACCCACCAGTTTACCGTGACTTGAGCGTCTCCTAGTTTCCCACGCCTCAAGGTTACAGAACGAATTAAACTCATATCTCGAGGTACCACTGTATTTGAATGACACCATTTGTATTAATTCCTGCGCTTCGATTTCCTTTTACATCCACCAGCTGAAGGGTATCTAAACCTTCTTTCCTTTGTATTTATTCTTTCTACAGAACGGGGGCATGGTGCATGCCTCCAAGTTAGGGCAACGATGCAAAAGATGGGGTTCCAACTCCAAACTACGTAACGTGCTACAATAAATGGTAATAAAAGGAGGAAAATGCTGGGTGCTGTACGACACGGTGCAGTATTACCAGAGAACTTCAAGGGGGCAGGGGAGAGGAGAGTACAGTGGTACCTCAAGATACGAGTTTCATTCGTTCCGTAACCTTGAGGCGTGGGAAACTATGAGACGCTCGAGTCGCAGTAAACTGGTGGGTCGTGTGCAGCCGGCCGATCCGCAAGATGACTCCTATCTCAACTGTTGCTCATATTTCAAAGCAAAAATCGTTCGCTCAATGGCTCGTATCTCAAAAATCTCGTATGTTAGGGCACTCGTATCTCGAGGTGCCACTGTATTTTGATGTGGAGGGTAGGGAGTGAGAAGTTAGGAAAGATTTCAAGGAGGAGGCTTCCTTTGAGTTATATCTTAAAAGAAAGAATAAGTTTTACCCTGGCAAAAAAAAGGAAGTCTTTCAGAAAACTCACGTTTTAGAAATATTTTTGTTAGAAATGCCTCAGGTCCCGGTGGGGGACTCACGAGCATTAAGAACAGAAACAGAAGTCATAGGAAAGGTGGGCTGTGCTCATGTCACCAAGCGCCCGGTAGGCCAACCTCCAGAGAAGCTAAACCTTCTGTGAAGATCAGAGGAGTCGCTGACAGATTTGAGTGCCAAGTGATAACATACAAACTACACCTCCGGAGAGTAAGCTGATCACAGTGCCTTCGGCGGGCTGAGGGAAGTGGAGGAGGAGGATTAAACTTGGAACGAAGGAGCTATTGCCGATAACCCAACATGAGGTTAGGAGAGAAAAAAAGATACAACCTGAGTCTTATCTGCTGAAGTGTCTACAGGAATCCAGAAACGTAAAGCCCGTGGAATAGGAGAGGCGTACACTATAGAGTCTGACAAAGGGGTTTATGTTGGGACAAGAGGGAAAAGTGGCATCCAGGGTGCCTCTGGAGATTTGAGACGAGGTTTGAAGTCTGTCAAGGAATCAGAGGAATGCGGGAGGAGGAGCTGGTAGTGCAAAGAGGGAGTGGAAGGACAGACAAGGAGTTCTTAGTTAAGATGCTGAGATTCTAGCGAAATACCCAGGCAGAGATGCAATGGTACATAATTAGCAAAAGGCTATTGGGGGTGTTGGGGAGAAGAGAGAACCCCTGATGTGCAGTGTCTGCCAATGCCTGTGGTGTCAATTCTCCTAAGCTAGCACTTTCAAGCTACCAACTGATCGCTGAACGTGGAGTTGGAAGAGATGCTAACAATTGGCCTCAAAGCCTGCTCTAGCACACCCCTGCCCCCACTGAAATAGTTCACAGCGGTGGAGAGGGAAGACAGGAGTTGAGCCAAGAGCATTCCTTAATGTCCAGTAAACAGAACGTGACACCAAGTTAACTCCGTGACTGGTGACAGACTAGAGCGCCCCTACTGATGTGTTCCAACACCCGCCGAAAGCCATAAATAAATGTTCTCATTCTCTTACCAATATTCATGTCAGCATCATGAGAATAAGTACTGACAGCTCCCAATGAGTTTACTCTCATTTTATTTTTCATAATGTCTCAGGGAGATTCCTCTTTTAAGATTTATTATGGTTTTGCCTGTCAATGAAATAGTATATTACTGAAGCAATTTGGCTTAAAAAAAAACACACAACACACATCAGCCGAGACCGGTATGGCTCAGTGGATAGAGCGTCGGCCTGCGGACTGAAAGGTCCCAGGTTCGATTCTGGTCGGGGGCATGTACCTTGCTTGCGGGCACAACTCCAGTAGGGGGCATGCAGGAGGCGGCTGATCGGATCGATGTCTCTCTCTCATCGATGTTTCTGACTTCCTATCCCTCTCCCTTTCTCTCTGTGAAAAATCAATAAAATATATTAAAAAAACAAACAAACAACACATCAACTATATGCTACTCTTGATTTCTTTCCAGGAGTATAACACTCTAGCAATAGGCCTGATTAATACTGGGGCAGTCCATGGTGCCATGAAATTGGTTAGGGGTATTATGGGAAACAAGGAATGTAAAAGGTGAGAAAAGTGAATATGTTTAGCATAATTCTTAAGGGCCCGGGGATTTTCAGGATGCTGATGAGCATCGGCTTCAACTTGAAGTCACCAGCTGCATCAGCCCCTTCACAAGACAGTCAGCGTGTCATTTGAAGGTTTAAATCCAGGCACTGACGTCACCTCTCTGGCTATGGAAGTCCCAGGTGGCAACTTCTTCCAACCCAAGGCCATTTTGTCTACATGGCAAGTCTGTTGTTCACGTAGTGGCCTTCAGTCAGCATGTTGGCTAGATCTTCTGAGCAACTTGCTGCATCTTTTACGTCAGCACTTGCTGCTCCACCTTGCACGTTTACGTTATGGAGACGACTTCTTTCTTTAAACCTCATGAACCAACAGCCTCTGCCAGCTTCACGCTCTTCTTCTGAAGCTACCTCACCTCTCCCAGGCCTCACAGAATTAAGAGACTTAGGCCCCTGCTCTGCATTAGGCTTTGGCTGAAGAGAATGTTGTGGCCGATTTTCACGTCCCTCTAGGGTACCAACAGGACTTTCTCCGCATCAGCAAGAAGGCTGTCGCACCGTCTTATCACTCCCGTGCTCACTGGAGCAGCACTTTTAATCTCCTTCAAGGACTTTCCCTTTGCCGTCACAGCTTGACTGGCTGGCATACCAGGCCTATTTGGAACTGTCTCAGCTTTTGGCATGCCTTTCTCACTGAACTTAATCACTTCTAACCTTTGATCTAAAGGGATGTGAGACTTCCTCTCACTTGATCACTTAGAAATCACTGTCGGTTAAAAAAAAAAAAGGCCTAATTTCAAGACTGTTGTGTCTCAGGGAGGCCGGAGGAGAGGGAGAAAGAGGGGAATGGGCAGCTGGTAGAGCAGTCAGAACATATGCGACATCTATCACTGATACAGAACGTCTTAGGAAGCACGCTGAACAGAAAGATACAAGCCATGCTGTCAACAAATCAGTGTAACAGAAGATTTAAAAATGCAGAAGTAGCCGAAACCGGTTTGGCTCAGTGGATAGAGCGTCAGCCTTCGGACTGAAAGGTCCCAGATTCGATTCCGGTCAAGGGCATGTATCTTGGTTGTGGGCACATCCCCAGTAGGGGGCGTGCAGGAGGCGGCTGGTCGATGTCTCTCTCTCATCGATGTTTCTGGCTCTCTAACCCTCTCCCTTTCCTCTCTGAAATAAAAAAATATATTTAGAAAAAAATTGCAGAAGCTCTATGAAGCAAACAATAACAAGGACATGTGGAAACCAAGAGAATTTTCCAGGGGTCACATAGCAGACTTTATTTTTATATTTAAAGTTTTGGCATTAGGTAAGTTTTAATAATGTGATAAGAATCAGAGCCATAAATGTGAAAGAAATCATTTTTTAAAATCTCTGTGGCTGCACAATGGAAGCTGGGGGTATAAAAGCAGAGTTAGTGACTAATATGGGAGGAGATGGCATCTGGGGCAAGAGAGGGAGGACCTTGACCCAGGAAGAGATGCTGATGGCCATCACCAAGGCAACAGTGGTTGCTAATGCAACCAAGGAAATGGAGTTCAGTTATGTATAAGAGCTTACATCAAGATGATTCAGAAACTGTCAGAACATGTAAGCGTCAGAGTTAAAGGAGAGAGAAGAGTCCATGGCTTGTACATTCAACAAATACTTGCTGAGCACCTTCCATGTGCCAAGCACTAAACTAGGCACCAGGAAAGAGAAACAAAGAAACAAACAAAACCAGTTTCAACACGAAAGAAACCTACACGTATTTCATTAACTACAAACAAAAACCGAACGGATTTCAATGCATGATTAGCAGGAAATTAGGAAGCAAGTATGCTTTCACATTACGGAATGACCAGGGGAGAACCCACGCTTTGACTAATGGAGAAGAACCTAGAACTACTGGGATGGGTGGGCGTAACACTGATCCGTACATTTGGCTCAAACTGAGCAAATGCAGAGGAACCAGGCCATCACCCTAGAGGATAATAATGCAGAGTAAAATGTAGAAGGGAAATAGGACCCAGACCTCTGGACCACTTATTCTCAGCCCTGATTGCATCTTGGAATCAGTAGGGAGCTTGAAACAACAGTGATGCCAGAGGCCACAGCCTGCAGAGATTCTGCCTTAATTGGTCTGGGTGTGGCCACGGTATAAAAAACCCCTCCATGAGTCTCTGCTGCAGCTCTGAAGAATGCCAGAAAGTGGTCCTCATCACTAGCAGAACAGTTTCCTGGTGTAACTATGGTTCACAGATTGCACTCGCCCTCAATTCTCCACAGGGATCCTCAGAGTCCATAAACTCACATTTTTAGAACAACGAAATTAAGATGCAATTTTTTAGAATCCTCTACAAGCTAAATATCTTTTCCAACCTTGAAAGTGCCAAAGAGACATTGGCCCCCACACGGAAGGGTTTAGGGCTTGATCTTGGTCAAGGGCATATACCTGGGTTGCAGGTTCAACCCATGGCCCAGTCAGGGTGAATACTGGAGGCAACCAATCAATGTCGTTGTGTCCCTCTCCCATCAACGTTTCTCTCTCTCCCTCTCCCTCTCCCTCTCCCTCTCTTTCACATCTCACCCTTCCTGGGGTGAAGATTTTTTTTTTTAAAGGGCTGAAGTAGACTGTTACCTTTTTTAGGTGCAGAAAAAGTTCTCCCTCTCTATTTCCTGGGTCCTCCACAATGTTTTAGACTTGACATCCTGCATTAAGTGTGTCAAAAATACTCAGTAAACCTGAAAGTTACTTGATGAAAAAGGAAAAGAAAACTTTCCTTCAGAAGTCCTGGGTGATGTTCACTGAATCGCAATCAAGCTTGATTCCGAGCTGACAAAGGTAGATTTGTGTTTCATCTGTACTCTGAGGTCTTCCCAAGGAAGACTGACTCTGTAATTCTTTCTCATTGAATATTTATGACCAAAATCCTCGGGGGTCAAAGAGAAAAGTGAGTAAGAATGCAAACAAAGCTATACTTCAAGAGTGAAAGACTAAAAATCAAGTCACTTTTGAAAGTATAAATAAACTTAGGAAAAAATGGAAGGAATTCAATTTGAAAATATAAACATTAAGAATTTTTGTACAATAAAAAAAATAAAGAAACCAAAATATTGAAACTAAAATACCAACCACTAGCTGTGTACCCCTGGGCAAGTAACTCAAATCTTTGTTCCTAATGAGATATTTCAAACAGAAAGGAACAGAAAGTAATATAGCAAGTAGCTATGTTTCCAGGACTCAGAATGAACAAATGTTAACATTTTGCTGTATTTGCTTTAGGGTTCTAAAAGAAAGAAAACATTAGAGGTATATTAGAAGTTCTCTTTCATCCCTTTTATCCCCAATTTCATTCCTCAAAGGAAAGGCACCATTCTTTCTTCACAATAATTTCATGTTTTTACTACATATAATTATATCCATGAACAATAATGAGTGGTATTCTTTTATATTTTTAATTTTACACAAATGGTATCACCTGTATAATCTTCTTGATTTTTCCACACAATATTATGTTTTCAAAATTTATGAGTCTTGATAATAGAACATCTAGTTCATTCACTTTAACCAATTTCTTTTTTTTTAATTTATTTTTATTGATTTTTTTACAGAAAGGAAGGGAGAGGGAAAGAGAATTAGAAACATCGATGAGAGAGACACATCGATCAGCTGCCTCCTGCACGCCCCCTACTGGGGATGTGCCTACAATCAAGTCACATGCCCTTGACTGGAATCGAATCTGGGACCTTTCAGTTCCCTGGCCGACACTCTATCCACTGAGCCAAACCGGTTTCAGCTAACAAATTTCTAGGTATCTCCAGTTTGTGTCTACTATTAAAAGTACTCCCAATAAAAATCCTTGTATATGTATTTTTGCTTTTTTTGAAAATTTTAAAAGTTTAATTGTATCATATGTTATATCAATCTTTGGAAGATGTTGAGACTTTTTGGAGTCTAATGGTCAAGTTCTCACAAATTCCACTTTTAAGTGGATACTCCAATTCTTGAATGCAGAGTTCTATATGTCGATTAAATAACACTTAATTATGTTTACATTTTCTATATTTTCTATATTTTGTAACCATTTTTTCAGCTGATCTAAAAGTAGTGTCTTAAAATCTTTCCTTATGACTCAAGAGTTGCCAAATTCAATTTGTAAAGAGAAAAATTTTTGATGTATATGTGAAGGCAATGTGACAGAAGTCACATGTGACAACTTCTTAGCATATTGTTTCTAGTATCTTATTTTCACCTTTAATTTGATTTTGTCTGCTATTACTGCTATAGCATTTTCATTGGTTGGTATTAAGATATATTTTCTCCCCCCTTTATTTTCAGTCTTTCCATGCATTCTATTAGGTATTGCTCTTACAAACCACATGTGACCATATACAACTACTATTTTAGAAATCCAAAATGAGTCTATAACTTTTAATAAGCCACTTCAATCAATTCGTAATTTTTCCAATTATTGATCTATTTGGATTTTTGTCTTCTATATTTTCATATTTTCTATTTGTAATTTTTTTCTTCTTTATTTCTCCATTTTCTAGTTTCCATTTCCTTTAAGACAACCACTATTGTTACTGTCCAACCTAGCAATCCCATTGCTGGCTAGCCACCCTATAGAACAATTAAGGGGTCAGAAAGAACATGTATATGAAAATATCCCATGAAGCATTATATATAATGTTGGCCTAGAAACATGTGCAACAAGAGAGAACATCATGAAATATTTTATAACCCCTGCTACTTTTGAAGCCTATACACCATAATGAAAATGTTGAACGACGTTCTAGTGTTAGGAGGAGAAGCAGAATCCAGAGTTTCATGAGGACCACTATTTCAACCATGTAGAGGCATGTCGGTGTTTGGTTGAGAGATGTCCAGCCATCTGGTTTCCTTGAGTAGCACTGCCCTTCTTTGCTGTGGCTCCATGTAAATGCCCTGGCACATGCAACTGGAGCATCTGACTCAGCCTGTGTCACACATGGCCGCTGTTTCTCACTCTCCCAAGTCCTAGCCAGGGATGTACGTACTCAACCAGAAAGTTCTCCTGAACTCACTGAATTAGTCAAGGTTCCCCGGAGAATCAGAACTAATAGGCTGGCTGGCTGGACGGATGGAGGGATAGATGGATAGGGTAAGAGAGATTTATGATATTTATTTTTAAAGAGTTATTTCAAGTATGAAGGCGGTTAAGTTCAAAATGGGTAGAGTAGGCTGGAGATGAGGGACACGGTGATTCGGTGGTTTACAAAGGCATTCTGCTGGCAGAATTCCCTCTTCTTTGAGGAAGGTGAGTTTTTCTATTAGGATCATTGACTGATCAGGGGCGGCTCATTATAGAGGGTCATCTGTTTTCCTCAGAGTCTGCTGAGGTGAAAGTTGACCTAATCTGGGGACTCTTGTCTAGACAAATTGACACAGAAAATTAGCCATCACACTTCCTTGTTTGTGTTATTCCTTTATCTATCCATCCAGACTGAATATGCGCAGGGCATTGCTGTCTTCCGCTTTCCCAAAACAGTGCACCCCCTGGTGGCAATAAATCCCAGGTGAACAGGCTACCCTCCTACTACAGGGACTTGGCTCTGGAACCTTCTTCCCTCTGAGCAGGGAAGGCCCCGTTTAAAAAAATAAAATAAAATAAAAAGACAAGATGCAAATATAAACAGTATTGTGCAGAGATGGCAGAATAATTTCTTTTCAATTATCTCCTGGGACTCTCCGTTTTATTTTGCTTTGTTTTTAGAAAGCGGGGTAAGTGAATTCAAGGCTTTCTGAAGAAGAGAGAGAGTGGAAAAACCGTCACAAAGAAATGCATTGAAAGGAGAAATGTCGTTCTCAGGAATTTTCAGAGGTTTATGCTTAAATCTTTAACGCAGGAATAGGCGTTCTGGAAAATGCTTTCTCATCCCCTTAGGATGGCCCGCATTTATTACATTAGCAGAGTGTCCTTCTCACGGGCCTTCCAGCGCCCCATCCCGGGGCCAAATTGGCAGAACGCATCCCATCTCAACCTTCTGTTTTTGGGTGAAAAATGATTTTGAAGCAAGTTTGGCTGGTGCTCGGCAGCCTTCTCAGAGACCTGCAGCTTCCAAGGTATTAAATAACAACTGACCCCAAAGCAAAGGAAAGATAACAGTAAACAGCGACCTAATAACAACACTTCAGACATACCTTTCTCCTGGTTATCATCAAGGCCCTGGGGTTAGCAAGATAGGGATTTTCTTGTTCCTTTTTAGAGAAACTGAATACCAAGAGTGATTGTCAACAGCTTACTCTTCTCGTAGGAAAATTACTTGGGACTTTTTTGACCCCAAAAGGACCCGGGACTACACATGGCCTCTTGATAAATTTTTCTGAGGCGCTGAGTTCAGTGCTTCTGACTCAGGGACCCTGGAGACGGCCCGCTGAGACTGCGAGCTTCGTACTTTTGACTCTGGTGGTAATAAAATGGCTGTGACAGTGGAAAGAGCACCGTTTTAAATTCAGAAAAACCTAAGTTTTCTGAGGTGGCTTCCCACTGATGGATGAGGCAGTCGGACCTGAAGCTCTGACATTTTATTGTTTCATAAATCATTCCCAAAAGCTCAAGAAGGGATGAGATTCTGCTTGGCAAGGTCGAAATTCAGACTTCGGAGTCTGCCCCACCAGCTTTGAGTAGTGTGGCTGCCTACGGTTTCCAGTAATAGTACCCATTCAGGAGAAATAATGACTTAAGAATCCCAATTTGCTTTGGGAAGTTTATTCATGCTATTATTATTGTGCGATTTTGTTTAAAAACCTGAAAGCAGCTAAACAGATGACAACAGTTGTTTGGAAAGGTAAAAACAATAAAATATGATGAAAAACCTGGGCTTCTAAAGACTTCAAAAGTCTCTCCCTAACTTCCACGATTCTGTAATTTTGGAAAGTGAATAGTTCAGAGAAACAAAGACAATGAGTTATGGAGTTCTAAAACCTGACAAGTTTTCTTTCTTTGTAAATATAGGAATGAGTCAAACTGCATACATCAAGGGAAAACATAGGAATGAGTCAATAAACTGAATTTCAGTCAAGGGAGAGGCAGATGGAATAAACTACATTCCATTTTGGAAATCTTTAACTTCATCATAAATAATAAGGCATCCAATCCATCCATCCATTCATCTTCTCATCTATTCCTCCACCCACCCACTCACCCACCCACCTATCCCTGCAATATTTTGTTTATGTACTACTGCTGCCTAGTACAAGGTATTGGGCCTGCAGATATGAATAAGACAAAAGAGTCCCTATCCTTATATTTAACTTCATTCTTTCGATGCAAAAAGTTAGGAGTTACCCATTATTTTTTTATATATATTTTATTGATTTTTTCACAGAGAGGAAGGAAGAGGGATAGAAAGTCAGAAACATCTGTGAGAGAGAGACATCGATCAGTCGCCTCTTGCACACCCCCCACTGGAGATGTGCCGCAGGCAAGGTACATGCCCCCGACCAGAATTGAACCAGGGACCTTTCAGTCTGCGGGCCAACGCTCTATCCACTGAGCCAAACCAGTCTCTGCCCCATTATTTTAAACATAAGAACAAATGCCATCCCATTAAAAGATGCTGGACATCCAATAGGCATCAAGGAAATGCAAACTAAAACCACAGTAAGACACACTTGACACCTGCTGGATTGGCCATCATCGAACAGTGAGATAATGGTAAATGTTGGCAAGGATGTGAAGAAACCGGACCCTAAATACGGCGTTGATGGGAGTAGAAAAATGGCAGCCGCTTCAGAAAACAGTCTGGCAGATCCCTGTCATGATTAAACAGAGAGTGACCACACAATCCAGCAATTTCACTCTGAGAATTGAAAGCAGGTGTTCAAATAGATACACGTACAGGACTGCTCATTAGCAGTCCTATTCACCACTGCTGACAGGCGGAGATAACCTCAATGTCCATCCACCAGTCAATGGACAAACAGAATGTGGAAGAGCCACGTGACTGAAAACTATTTAACTATAAAAGAAGACTGAGAGACTAATACATGCTAAAACATGGAGGAACCTTATAACATGCAAAGTGAAAAGCCAGTCACAAAAATCACTTGATATGTGATTCTATTCATACAAATGTCAGAATCAGGAAATGGATTGAGATTGGATTCGTAGGGCTGGAGGGGAGGAGGCGCATGGGAAGGATGTAACTAAAACATAAGGGGTTTCTTTTTGTTTGGTTTTGTTTTTATTCCTTTTCCTAGAGACAGAGAGAGAGCAGGAGAGGGGGAGAGAGAGACAAACATCAATTTTCCTTGTTCCATTTATTTATGCATTCACTGGTTGATTCTTAGATGAGTCTTTACCAGGGATCAAACCTGCAACCTTGGCATATACTCTAACCAACTGAACTATCTCGTCTGCACAGACTCTTGCATATATCAGTGACGATAAAGAAAGCCATTAAATTGCACATTTTAAATGGGTAAATGGTATGTGTGTGAATTATCTATACTAATAAAAGGGTAATATGCAAATTTGTCAGGATGCCCTCACAGTAACAAACAGCAGGCTGCATGGGGCAACCAGGCCAGCAGGGAGAGGGGGGGTAGTGAAGGACGACCAAATGACTGAACAGCAGGCTGTGTGGATTGACCAGGCCAGCAGGGAAGGCAGTGAGAGGCGACCAGGCTGGCAGAGGGGACAGTGAAGGGCAACCAGGCCAGCATGGGAGGAAGTTGGGGGCGACCAGGCTGGCAAGGAGTAAGTTAGGGGCAATCCAGCAGGCAGACAGGTGAGCAGTTAGGAGCCAGCAGTCCCAGACTGTGAGAGGGATGTCCAACTGCCGGTTTAGGCCCAATCTTCAGGCACCCAGTATAAAGCCATCTACATAGTAACCACTTAATATACTTTTGAGAGATTGAACCATTTATTGGTTCAAAAGTAAGAATTATTTGGTTAATGCTAACTTATAATTGCATAATTTTAAAAAAAACACACCTAGTGAATGACCATCTTTCCAACCTCACACTTTCTGGACTCCTTGCTCCTCTTTTTGGTGTGCCAGTGTGACGGCCCGGATCATTACTGTGACCTGTGCAGCCAGGCCTGGACCCATCTCTCCAGCCGCATCTCAGCAACCCAGCCTCTGCCTTTCGTCTCCTTTCAGCTCCTCTCTGCCTCAGGGCCTTTGCACTGAGTTCCCCTGCACTGGACCTCACCTGATTCAGGCCCACATTTCTTAGATGTCTGCTTCAGGCTCCTTTCTTTGGGACACCTTCTCCAGGATCCAAAACCCCTGCAGGTTACCTTATAGCTTCTCACAACTCCTCTCACTTCCCCAGATCACACTCTGCACTTATCATGATTTGAAACAACTTGCCCTGTGTGGTGACCTACTGTTTTTCTCCTCACTACATTTACATTCCGTGAGGACAGACATCCTCAGGCCAGCACAGTTCTTGACACTGGGGAAATGCTTCCCAGTGAATTCATGAATTGGGATTTTTGTTTTATTTGAGTTTTTTTTTAACAATATATTTTTTTATTGATTTCAGAGAGAAGGGAGAGGGAGAGAGCGATAGAAACATCCATGAAGAGAAAGAATCATTGATCCGCTGCCTCCTTGCCCGTTCCACACTGGGGATGGAGCCCCCAACTCAGGCATGCGCCCTGACCAGTAATTAAACCATGACCTTCAGGTCCATAGGTCAATGCTCAGCCACTGAGCACTGGGTTTCTAATAGTAAATAAAGAAAAACCAAGCACAGAAAACCCAAGTGCTGGTATAGCAAGGCTTCACAAATGAACAGCTCATATGTCGATTCTGATTTAAAAGCCAAAAGCACAAAAGGGACTATGAGAAGGCTTGAACGGTAACCGCCGGGCACCGGAGCAAACCGGCCAGCCGTGGAGGCCCCGGGCTGGCCACACAGGCAGCGGTGCGGGCTGAGAGGTGACTCCCCGGGGCGTGGGGCCCCCGCGGATGGAGGTGAACTCCAGAGACGCCGGAAAAGCTCGAGCAGATGGGCCGCTGGTGGGGTTTATTAGAAGCGGGGATGAAACACATGGCCACATGAAGACAGCTGCCTAAAAATGGAAACCCCGGCCCATTATGCAGGAATCATCTCCCCGCAATTGGAAACAGAGAGGCAATAAAAATGCCAATTGTGTCAATAAATGCTGTCAGTACGGGAAGACGCACCAGCCCTCAGCCATGGGAACAGCTGCACTGGAGGAAGAATCTAGCAGGAAAAGGAGGGACGGGGACACTGTCCAGCTACATCCTGGTGGCAGGGGAGACGTGGACAGGAGGAGGGAACCCCCAGGTGAACCTGGGAGTGTCTGGGGACCATTTGGGGGAGATGACCGGTTACCATGATAACTACAGGACACTTTCCATTGAGCTTCTTGCCGGAAGCACATGAATGAATACATGCAGAGCTCTTAGCACGTTACCGGACCTGTGGTCAGACGTTGGAAGACGTTAATTTTTTAAAACCGTGATTAGGAAGCTCGAGGTGTCAGATTTCATTCTGTAACTTGTTCCAAACCCGTATGGACGGCAGTTGCTCCCATGGACGGAAAGCATTCTGGATGGTTTCAAAAAAAAAAAAATGTGTGCTGCCCCAAATACATTCCAGATGGATTAGAGATTCAAAATGAAATAAATGGAACCATAAAAGCTCTTGAGTGAAATATATGTATATTTCTAGATAATGAAGGAGCAAATAAAAACGCATAGAAGCATAAATGCAAAGGGAAAAATCCATAAACCACAGAAGAAAAAGATGTATTGACTGCCCCAAATCAGCGTCACAGAGCAAATGACTCGGGGGGAAACCAGAACAAACTACCAAAGGGTAATACCTTTCATATCAAAAGGGCTCCCCCAAATTAACAAGAAAAAGACGAATGTCATTAAACATAAGAAATTGCTTCGTACCTACCATTTTGCTCTGCTTTTGAGTTCTCTAGATTTTTATTGTTTATTTTAATGGAAATAATGTTAGCAAGAGTGTTGTTTTTCTATTAACTGGTTAAAATATAAAATTGGCTTGGCCTTCCTGGTGGCTATGTATAGGTATATGTATATGTGTATGTGTGTGTGTGTGTGTGTGTGTGTGTGTGTGTGTGTGTACGAAGGCCTTATAATTTGCATGCCATTTGACCTAGAAATTCCACTTCTGGACATTTAGCTCAAGGAAATGAAGATAATCACGACTATTGAAATATGTTCATTGCAAGGATCCTTAAAATCATCATAAAAACACCTTACATGCCCAATATGGATGGAATGGTGGTAAGTGAACATGTATGTTTCTATGACATGAGTCAATCCCTATAAAGAAGTTTGCCTGGAACATTATATATTCTATATAGGTATTTATTAAATGAAAAGAAGAATAAATAAAACACTATACAGGCACTTACAGGAACACCATAGAATAATATTTACTGATCTACGAGGATGTGAATGATATATTACCAGGTGAGGGAAAAACAGCTTCTAGCGCTATGTACAACATGATCTGGTTGTTATGCAATAAATGTATATGTGTATACACATATACATATGTCTGAAAATAATAAAAACCAGGCCTACTGCTGGAGGTGTTTTGACTTCCTTCACTGTCTCTGTTTCTTAGCTCTCCGGCAGTATCCCTCCCCGTATGTGGGGAATACATTTTAGAAGCAAACTGAGTTGGAATTTTAACTTGCTCCGAGAAAGAATTTTATACATCTTGTAAACCTGCCCAAGTGTTTAAATGTAAAAATTTATATGAATGTTTCTATAAATTCTATTTAAAAATAGTCATATCCATCCTTTAGCAACCCTGTCGATAATACTCGATATATTTTTTTTCCCTAGGTTCATTTCAGAATGAATAGCATTCCCCGGAGGCCATAATGTTGTCTTCAATTGTCTTCTCTTCCGAGGGCTGAAAGGGGGCTTAGCCTGAGAGCCGCACACAGACTCCCAAGGAAATCTTTATAACATCAGCCCTGTGCCAGCTGAGATCCCAACCAAAATCCTGAATGCAGATTGACCTCACCTCATTATCCACAAATGAGATGAGTTTGCAGCAGACCACCCAGCTGCCTCCAAACGACTGGAACATTCAGGCGCCAGCCAATCAACAACGTCTTGACAACCCAGTTGGAGCGACCAACAGCGAAATCCATCTGATGGATTGAGCAGACACACCGCATCCAGGCCAAGGTAACTGGGGGACAGATGACGTCTGAACAAAAGGAGCTGATGCAGGGCCGCGGGTAACTAAAACCTGAGGTACCTGGAGCTCCCCAGGACAAGACCTCCCCTAATAACCGGGGGCCGAGAGAGAGGATGCTACCGAGTCTCTGGTTTCCCATTTGAAATTCTATGAAACAGCAGGCGATTCCATAAAAGATTAATAAAAAAATATAATAAAAAGCTGTCTCTCCCTCAGTAATTTTTCCAAGGACTTGTTAACAGGCCCATGTCACTGAGAACTAATTTAAGCATCAATCTTCCTTATGGAAAGCCCAGCCTCCAGCCTCCCCGCCTCGCTCTGGAGGCCTGGCTCGGCTATGAAAAGGAAACCACAGAACCAGAAGGACTCTGTCCCTTGAAAATAGGTTAAGAACAGAAGCAATCTCCAGCCTTCCAGAGATTCCCGTGTCTCTGCCCCTTAACCTGGAGTTTTACGATCATCTCACGACCCTGAGCTTAACGTTAGTTAGGCCGCTTCTAAATCTTCGCTCTTTGTCTGACTGTTCAATCCGGACTCACGTCTCACTCCCAATGAGACAGTTTGAAAACAGAATAAAAGTCTGACCTGGAGGAGAAAGAATGGATGAGAAAGAGGGGGAGGCCAGCACCTCTGGCTCCCACAGACAACCCCTTTCCAAGGGTCCCCAGATGACAACACTAAACCTTTCCATCCGAGATCCGTTTGCACAGATTCTTCCAGATTTCACTGGAACACGCGGTATATAAAGTCTGAAAG